>JAPCXC010000064.1:0-59494 GCA_027243985.1 Cryptosporidium canis | reverse complement strand
TTGTCTTTTGTACTTTTGTTGCAAATATCTATTGGTCTCCATCTTAGTTGGAGTTTCAGATTAAGTTGCAAACGGCTATTGTTGGGCGTGGAGTCGATTTCCGCGGGCTTTGTATAAGTGCTTGGAGACCTGGATGAGCTGGCCTGAGCAGCGTGGAGCCGCAGTTGAGAGTGATTGGAGTTGAATTATGTAACATCCTGCAAGCACTTGTCTACTTTCCGCAATGAAGGAGTCTAGAGAGTCTGAGGAGCTGAGGGCCAAGTATGGAAAGGGGTTTGATTTAATTAAAAAGTTAGGATTTAAGGGAGGAGGTCTTGGCGTGGATGGTAGCGGGATCTCAGAGCCAATTCAGGTCAGGGTGAGGCCGGCGAATCTTGGCATCACTGGAGAAGGTGGAGTTCACTCCGAAGCCCCTGCGGGCGTGTCACTGGGTTTGAGGAGTCTAGATGAAAGGAGCAAGAGACAGAGGACGGGTAAGGTGCTCGAGGCCAGCGGCGAGATGGAGCGTCCAAAGCCTGGTTTAGGCCCAGGTTTACCCAAGAAGGCTTACTTGGATGATATTATGGAGTCTGTCTCAATACAGAGGGAACTTCATTCTGGGGAAAAAAGGGACTGTCGGGAGAGTTTGGTTGAAAAGCAGCTCGAGATTGACAATCTGAGTAAGCTTTTAAAGGGTTTAGCTGAAAAGAAGCTGATTCTAGAGAATCTAGGTACTGTTACTAGACAGATCCAAAGGGCCTTCCTTAAATTTCACCATGGTCTGGAAAGAGTCACAGAGGATGAAATAACAACTTTATTTGAGGCTGAGCAAAGTGATTCCCCTTCGAATGAAAGTGAATCTTGCCAAAACCAGATAGACCGTCTTGAAGGTCTGGTATCCGAGTTTTCTGCCAGCTTAAGCCAGATAATCGGCTCCTGTGGTGATCCGTCCTCCAGAGAAGTATGTAAGTCGTACTTGCCTTATTGCTCAATGGTTAAGAACATGCTTAGGCCCACCTTGCAAAGCTTGTATAATAGGGAGAGGGATATGAAGCTGGATCCAGACTTTGGAGTCTCGACCTGGATCTCTATAAAGGGGTTGTTTGTGTTTCTGCAAACCTCTAGGAAAGAAAAGGATTATGACTCCAAGCTCTGCTTTGAGCAGCTTGTGACTGAAACTCTAGGCAAGTACCTGGAGACATATTTTTTATGTTCGTGGGACCCTATTAGGGAAAATGAGTACGGCATTTCACTCCTGAGTATCTGGATTAATTTGATTCCGCCCGAGTTCATCAAGACTAGCATCATTAAGGCGGTGTGGAACAAGCAAATTCACCAGCTTCAGCTCAACAAGATGGTCTCTGAGTCTGGGTCTGCCCATTCAAAATCAAAATACAAGTGGCTCTTTCAATGGCTTCCATGTTACTTTAAGTTTGGGATGGGTTATCAGGTCTCCAGAGTCATCTCAAGACATATAGATAGTGCCTTGAAAGAGTGGGAGCCTCCGGAGGAATGGCCACTGTCCCTGCTGACCCTCTGGAGACCAATCTTGGAGACCCAAAGGAGTCACGAGACTGACGAGCTTGACAGCATGGGATTGGGCTGTGAGACACACCCCAGTAGCTTGACAAGCCAAGAACTCAGCAGTATTATCCTGACCAGCATTTATCCAAAGCTGCTTGCCTACTTTAGTGCTCAATTTTCGGTTGAGCAGAGCCACAGACTGCAGCAGCTGGAGTGCATTGAGCACCTGGATATGTGGTTCAAGAGTGAGCTCATCGACAAGTCTCTAGCCTCGCAGATCCTTACCAACCACGTTGGCCCCAAATGGATCAAGGCTCTCGAGATTAAGCTTTCTAACATCCGGATCGAGTACAGGTCTGCCAAAGACAGAGCTCCGGAAAGCCCAGACTCTGACACGGGGGGGCGGCTGGCTGCCCTTTACGGAGATCTACTGGAGTGGTATCAGTTCTGGAGGACTGTGCTATCCACGGGGGTCTTTGCTTCCGCGAAAAGCAAGGCCTTCCTGGCCAGAGGACTGCTCTACATAGACTATCACATCAACTTCCACTCGGATCTGGATCCGGAGCTAAAGAGGACTTCAGACGACTGGGTTGACTACGGATCGCACAGAGACCAGGACGACGAGATCCCCGAATTACAAGATCTCAATGATGACTCGCTGATCTTGGGAGTACTGGAGTGGGTCTCCGATGAGACAGGACTGGTTCTAAGACAAAGTGGAAGGAATAGTCCTCACGGGAGACAAATTTTCTCGGTGGAGTACGGAGAGCAAAGTGCGGAGTCCGGCAAAAGGGCCCGGAGCAGCTACTTCAGGCTCGAGCCTGTAGGGATCAAGCTATTCTTTTACGTCAACCAAGGCGTCATCTTCGTCCGGGAGTCCGGGATTCAGAGGGAGGGGTCTGACAGCTCTGGCGACTGGACCCCCGTCTCCGTCCCCGGGATGCTTGCCAGACTGGGGATTTGGGAGCCGAGTTAGGCCAGCTGGGGGAGTCTCCCAGAGCCCTATTAGCGCTGTAGAGACGACAGGGTCGAGACCACGTCTAATTAAAACCCTAGGGACCTAATACTAGAGGTTGCCTTTTCTAGCTAGGATATGTTAAGTTTCAGTTTTCTAAAATTGACATTGGATGTGATCCACCAGTAGATGAGCGACATAAAGAGGATTGAGAGGTAGTTCCAAAAGACCAGCTCCATCTTCCATGCTAGGGGGAACACATTGTGCGTCCCGGCTCCCTGGAATCTCCCTCCGGTGATGGTAAAGATGTTGATTCCCCAGAGCTGGAGTCTCCAGAGTCTGTCCATTTGGTCCGTACAGTTCACTCTGAAGAGGCAGGTTAGGGCATTAGGGCCGCTCAGACACAGATACAAGAGGAAGACGTGGCAAAAAGCCACCCACAGGACCAGACGCTTGTTCCTGGTCACTCTTTCCCTAAAGTGCCCCCCGAAAGAGAGTATTAGCGAGAGGGAGGAGAGCTGGAGCCCCATCCAGATGAAGGTTGTGGAGGCCTCAAAGTTGTCCTGGCGCTGGAACCATCTCTCTACGGGGATTTCCGAGTTGTGCTTGAGCGACCGAATCATCCAGGACGCACTGAAGAGTCTGCTCATCACTATATAGTAAAACACAAAGCACGTCCCCAGCAGACTCAGAAACGAGAGCACGGTCCTCGGGCCCAGCAGGGCTCCTGTTGGCCGGATCGACTTAATGTACTTCTTCGGCTTGCACAGGATCATCAGCCAAATGGACGGAAAGACGAGAATCACGTCTATGAACACGTAAGTCATCACTGGGAGGTTGGCCTGGGCGATGGCGAACAGGACATTCTTGTAGAAGGAGTAGAACACACCCTGCGAGGAGAGGAACATGAACAGAGAGATTGTGGTGACCATGGCTGCTCTTCCCTCCCGGATCAGGTCGACAACCCTCATAATGTTGTCCGCCTCAACGGAGAAGGACGAGAAGGCCAGAGTCATCGGGGAGTTTTCGGTGGCTGCTCCGGGGCTCTCCTCGTGCTGGGAGGCCTCCCTCACGGGGTCTTCGCTCTTGTTGATGAAGTTGTTAAAGTAGTACGAGTTCTCGTGAACTGAGATGCTTACGTCCGCCATCTTGAAAGCCGGGAGGTCATTGACTCCGTCCCCGATCATCCCGGTCACGATCTTCCTTTTCTTGAAGTCGGAGATAACCATTCTCTTGTGCTCGGGGTTGAGCCTCGCGTAGATTTTGATCCTGTCGAAGATGAGGTCAAGCAGGGAGTGGGAGGAGGGCTCGTCAGTGGAGCACTTCTCGAGTCTGCAGTAGGTCCTGAGGAAGCTGAGATTCGGGAACGGCCCCATGTTGGCCATCTCAAAGTTGGAGGGTCTGAAGTACTTTTTAGACCTCAGCAGCATCAGAGCCCGCGATGTGACCACCAGGGAGTTGTATTCGGAGGATTCGTATATTCGGTTGGGGGAGATGGTCTTGTTGGATCCCACGATTGCGTCAAACCAGATGACCGTCTCCTTTCCAGTCAGATCCACAACGGTATCGGCAATAGCAACCGGACTCTTTGTTGAGATGATGCCTGCTTTCCGAGCAACGGAGAGAGCCGTGTAGGCGGAGTCTCCGGTGAGGATGACCGGCCTAATTCCAGACATTTTGATGGTTTCAATGAATTCCTTGGTGGACGGCCTCAAGTCGTTATGCAGGAGGAGGTAGCTGAGGACGGTCAGGTCGCTCTCCAGCGTGTTTCTCGAGACGTTCGACCTCGGCTTGTTCAGCAGAGCGTCGATCAGCGCCTTGTCCTTGATTTCCCTGTAGGACATTCCCATGACGTAGCAGCCCAGCTGGCTGTAGCCGTCAACGACGCCGTGCTGCAAAGCTTCTTGCGAGGATCTGTGGGTCTTGTTGATTCTGGAGCCGGTGAGTCTGTGTAGGAGGTCGCAGTTCATTTCGGAGGAGGAGTTGAGAACCTCGGAGGCGTCCACCAGTTCCTGGTCGTCCTCTGTGTCCTGGTGGCTGGGGTCCGCGGAGAAGGTATGCTGGTCGGAGGCTAGCTCGTCTTTCTTTGGAGAGAGTTTGGCCAGGACGTCAAACGATCCCTTGCAGAATATGTAGTATCTGTCAAGTAACCGGTGATGCACAACGACGGACATGCACAGATTGTTCCAGTCGAACTCGTTGATCCTCAGGACCTCGATTGGGTAGTCCTGGACGTTCTCAGCCGCTCCGGAGCTGTCGTCCGAGTCTGAGCCTGTCAGGGAGATGAATCTTCTTTCGTTGGAGATCTTGATCTTGGCGTTAGTGGAGGAGAACAACGCCTTGTCGATGTCATTTCCTATCAAAACAGTACCGTTGGTAGTCACCTGGGGAACAATGTTGTGGCAGCAGCACAGTCCGATGTAGATCAGGTCATCCGGGGAGAGAGAGGACGAGTTGGTGACCGGCGGGAGCAGCGTGGAGTCGGGTGCGTGGGGGTGGATGAGCATCCCGGTCGTTTTGCTGATCAGAGGGTCCTCTTCGTCGTAGGAGACGGTGGAGGTCTCCCAGGCAAGCTCGTAGTGGACGCAAATGTTGAACGAGTTTCTATTTTGCTCGAACGGCAGGCTGCCCTTGGAGTCCTTTGTCCTCTGAAATTCGGAGCTCACGTTTGGGTTGCTGCTCTCCAGTAGGTGGACGAGGCTGCTGGAACACGCAAAGCTCCCGACCTGGCCTTTGAGGGCACTGGCCACGCCAATGAAGGCCATCTTATTGGTGGTGAGAGTGCCAGTTTTGTCTAGACACAGGACCTTGAGCTTCCCGGCCAGGGGGATGTCCATGGGGAGAGTGGACGAGAGGGAGAAGAACTTCTCCAGCCGTTCAACGCTCTTGTTTAGCGAGAACTGGATGCATGTGGGCGCCCACAGAGGAAGCAGCTGAATGAACGTCCCAACGGCGAAGAAGAATGACCCAGTGCTCCACCCAAGCAGTTGGTTTTGGTAGAGTATAGCAGCAATCGCGGACGAGAGCATGATGGACCAGAGCGTCTTGAGGTTCCTGATATACTTGACATTTGACACAGAGTGCTGGCTCAGACTGGAGAATGAGTGCACGGTCTTGTAGAGCAGCTGGCCGTATGATGAGTAGATGCCAGTTCGGAACACGATTCCCATCGCGAGCTTTGAGGAGTCGTCGTACGAGAGGGAGCTGATGATCTTTGTTCCCATGAGTATGGGCTTTTGTTTGGGCATGCCGTCCTGGGCAGCGCACAGGTCATCCGCAGATATGCCTTTGAGGTCCTTAGAGCTGGCTTCGAGGTGGTCCAGGCTGATAGAGTCTAGGGTGGAGCCAGCATGGTTGCTGAGCTCGGGCTCCGCGCGGCTCCAGCTCTTGTTGACAACCGAAATCCCGGAGAATAGGTTCCGGTCGATCTGGACCTTCATAATGGGGTTGGACTCTCCGGTGATGAATGACTCGTTGACAACGGCACACCCAGAGACGACATAAATGTCACAGGGGGCAGTCAGGTCCTGGGATAGAAACATGATATCTCCGGGGACTAGCTCGTGGGAGGGAATTCTGGTCTTGGCTCCGTCCCTCAACACAGAGATCGGGCGTCCAATGTAGTTTTCAAGCGCCTTCTTGATGTTCTCCTGGTTGAGTATGATGACTTTAAGCGTCTTGAATGTTGTGAATAGAATCATAACGGCCCAGAGGACTGACCAGATGTAGAATCTCAGGAAGATTCCCTGCCAGAGAGAGCCCAATCGGAGGATGTTGACAGGGTGGAGCAGCTCCTTCCCAAAGGCCTGCAGGATCCCGGGGACCTCTAGGTCGATCGTGTTCTTCCCAATGAGATTGGAGAGGTTTTTCACATCTTCGGAGCTCAGGCCGTTCCTAAGAAGCCCCTCCTTTCCAAGGAGCTCATACACGGTACTTTGATCGCAGCAAACAAAGTCCGATTCCGACTCCAGGTAGGTGTAAGTAACTTGATTGTGACAAATAAACCTGGTACTATCAGCCTTTTTTTGCACCTTCAACAGTGGAAGGGCCGGCACATCAGCTTCTGATTGAATGTCTGGGGCTTCCTTTTGCATGGCCAGGCCCCAGACGCTCTTAATCACTTCAAGCAGGCCCTGTCTTTTGTTTGATTGAACGTAGCAGCACTGATCTAGTGAATCTCTCAAGTAGAAAAACGTCTCAAAGAGCGGATCTAAAAAGTGGAGTATCAGGCACATGGCCAGTCCCGAAACATAGAAAATGATGTAGGTCTTTGCTCTTGTGGTCCAGTATGGCTGGACCTCGGCAGAAGTTGCACAGACCACATTCCAAACAACAACGCACAGAAATATCTGCGACAGCAAGATCAGCCCCAAGTAGGTGTATCTCAGAGATGTCCCGATGACGCAGTCTCTGAACCCAATGAGGGCTTCCCTCGCCGACGCAGGGAGACTTTCCTTAACCTCGAACTTCAGATTGTAATGGTGTCTGTAGAGCCCCCATACTATTAAAGACGCGAAGTATGCAGCCACAAACTTCAGATAGCCATAAGCAAAGTCCAGACCAATAATGGTGTGCGACGGCTCGCACCAGGCCATATTAATTCCCCTGCCTACCTTGTCCCAAATTGAAAATGATACTAGGAGATGCTGGATCAAGCCGCCAGAGTGGGCCGGAGTCACAAGTATACGATTGCCCTTCCAAATCAAGCACAAAGTCGAAAGACTCTCTCTTGATCTCACTCACTCACTTCTCGGAATATGACATATCAATTTTCCTCTTTATCCCGGTACCTTTTTTTTCCTGCAAATTTCCGCCTCTGGCGGGAAAATTGGGCGGGAACCTGCCGAGTGCATTGGTGGTTTTAAAGTGACATTGCAGTGTGGAAAAAAGAAATTAAAAAAGGAGTGTGTGATTTCTCACTGGACGGGGATTAGGGCATTATTGGTCCAAGTGGTGTAAAATCGACGGCAATCTACGTGTTTAAGTGAATAGGCTTTGCTTTGGTTTTGGACAGCATGGAGCGAGCGAAGCTAGTGGTGCCTGTGAGGAGGCTGGAGAACTCTGCATGCAAGCTGTCAAACGCCTACGACCCTGAAAGGGTGGAGAAGATTAAGACTCGAGAGGACGTTAACCGGTTCAGCCACGTGAAGGAGCTGGCTAGCATTGAGAGCGATCTGAAGGACCTGGTCAGAAGAATCAAGGTGCGTAGGTACATTGGCCTGGTATATCAGATTAGCGTCTTGAAGGTTCACCTGGGGAGGCTCTTGGCGAGGATGAGAAGGACCAAAAGAGCAGCGAGGTTGAGTTACCATATGGTTCAGCGCCACTCACACAGGAATGCCGATTTAAGCCTTGTTTTGGCTCAAAATCAAAACTCCCCCTCCAAGCCGGCAAGCCATTTGAGCTTGGGGCCGCACTCCGTTGTGCCAAGAAGCCAGTATTTTCGCGGAGGGGGAGTATTCAGCTAAGAAATACTCCCCCTGACGAACATTCCATGAGCTCTTTTGTGGGATCCATGAGAAGGGCGAGGGGAGGTGTGGCTAGTGGAGCCAAGTCCGGGGGGCCGTCTTGTGTGGAGAGAGTGGAGGGGTCTGACGAGTCTTGTGAGGCCAAGGATGCAGATTCTGGACGTACAAGGTTGGGAATAGTCGCTCACAGCCGACGTATCTTTGCAAAAAGAAACGCATACATGCCAAACAGTCACCCGATTAGCGTGGTAGAGAGGAGGAATAGGCTCCTAGTTGAGTCAAGGTTATTGCATATACGCGAGATCAAGAGTCCCTGTGGGATGGAGGCTCGGAGGAGTATACATATAAAGCAAAAGGGCGAGTTGCTGAGGGATATCCGGAAGATCCACCGAATTGAGTTGATTAGGAGGGGGGAGCAGGCAGTTAAGGAGATCATTCAGAGGGAAGTAGCCAAGAGCAGAGAGCTTCTGGCGAGCTTGCGAGGTAAAGTAGACAAGCTCGACCACAATAGGGCCTTGCTTGTTGCAGACATGGGGAAAAGAAGAGCAGAGTATTTGGAGAGTGCTGAGAGGTTTATCAGGGAGATTATTGAGCGGCTCCAACACAAGGGGATCAAGAGACTCAGTGTTGATTTGGTTACAGGGGAGGGGAGCTTAAAGAGTGGACTTGTGATAGATGTCGAGAGGAGAGAGGTTTTAATGAAAAGTTCGGAGGTGGTTAGACATTTGGTCAGGAAGCCCAGCTACTCTGGATTAAATGGAAAGCCTGCCATTGAGGAGGCGCCGGTGATTGGAGTCGATCTGAGGCCTGAGCTCGGGATCAGAATGGATCCAGAACGGTCCGTGCGAAGGGGTCTTAATTTGGGTCCAACAGTCAAGCAGAGCTCCTTGGAGATGGCCAAATTTGACAGCCAAAAGAAACCCCAGGTTCAGGCTGAGCTCATGCCAAATGGAGTCTCGCAAGAGGAGCCGAGGCCGACGACTACCTGTTTAGATGAGGGTGGCGGACGCAAATCTGAGCCAGCTCTGAAGCCTGGAGTTCAGATCAAGCTCCCGGATTCGCTAAAGGCTTCTCCCAAGCTAGGTTCTGTCGGGCATGCTGGGGAGCCCAAATCTGTGACCAAGCCTTTGCCGGTCGGGCCTCCGGTCTTGAAGGCCAAGGCCAAAGCTCTCGAGGGCGTTCCAGCAAGCAGGGAGGTCTTCCCTAAACCCGCTGTGAAGGAGGGTAGTACTCCCTCTGTTTCGGAGCACGCAGACTTACCTATCACAAAGGAGCTCCCGACAGCAAAGCAGAGCAGCGTCCTGGCCAAGAAGGCAGCTCCACAGCTCCAGGGTGGGGGCTTGTCCAAGACGGTCTGGCCCGAGAAGGAGGCGGCGGCTTCCGGGGAGCTTAGCAAGAAGGTCCCGGCTGACGGAGTGTTGGGGCAGCCAGGCTTGAAGCGTGCGGGAGAGGCTTTGGGCAAGAGTGGGCCTCTTCCGGGCCAGGAGGCAGCGCAGGTAGGGACAGACTCGTTGGGGGCCGAGGAGAGTCTTCCAGGGGAGGGGTCGGGGAGCCAGCCCAAAGCCGATTCTCTCGAGGAGAGCCAGGTGCTGAGAAAGCCGTCTGCGAGAGAGTTCCCTAAGTTTGCGGCGATGAAGTCTGGGGTATTAAAGAAGAGCCCGGCTCCCTGCAAGAAGGCGGCTCCGAGCAAGATGGGGGCTCCGGGCAAAATGGGGACGGTAGAGTTTGCCTCGAAGGCACCTTCAGGTGCGGCCAGGATGAGCGACAGCACAGTGGTGGTTTACGATTCGGAGAGGATTTGGAGTGCCAGGCTTCACGACCTCTATAGGAGGATGAAGGGGGAAAGCTCTCAGGGAAGGGGGGTCTCGGGCAAGTACTTGAGGAGAGAAAGGCTGGGGCCAGGATTTGGTGCCGGGGAGATGAGGAGAAGGCTGCGGGCTTACGCGAGACTGGGAGTAGTCCAGGGCGTGGATTCTGCTGGGGGAAGGTATACAAGACTACTAGGCAAGCCTGGGGTTTTGAAGAGATATGGAGTACCGGCCTTCGCGAGCTATACTTATAGAGGCTCTAGCCAGGCTTTGATGTCCGATTCGGAGCCGAATTATCTAGTAAGGAAGCTTTCCAGGGGGTACTCTGATAAGTCTCATATTGAGTACATCTTGGATAACCCGGACAGCTACGTGTATGGGATTCACAGACATCATGAGCTCTTGTCCATAGCCAGGAACACCTTGAATGAGGACGTTCAGTTCTATAGGATGAACAAGCTGACCAAGTATGCGTTGACCACAAAGATGAGTCAAATTGAGCAGTTTGTGGAGGAGGTGATGGGGGAGATGATAATAAACGGGGACTTGAGGGAGGACTCACGGGAGAATACGTTGGAGAACAACATTATGAGGCTTCGGTACTTGGTTAATACGGACAAGGAGGAGAAACCGTATTATTACAGGTGCTCAAAGCAAAGGGCTAGCGAGGCCAATAAGCTCTGGGATAAGCTGATTTCAAAGTTTGACGCAGGCAACGAGAATAGCACTCTGATGAAGTCCTCCAATTCAAGCAGTCATTGGAAGGAGGCCTCTAAGTTCATTTACGACGAGGAGGTGGATTTCTTCAAGCAGGTGTACTACGCATCAGATATGGAGGATCTGGAGTGTGCGAGCCTGGACGAGCAGACCCTAGGCAGCCTTTTGAAGTCGATCAGAGTTCCCTTTAGTGGCCAGGGCTTCAGGTTTCCGTTTGTATTTTCAAGACAAGTAAGGCGGCCTCGAGACAAAGGACTTTACAGGAGAGACTTTATCAGCCATGTGGGGAGACTATCCCCCTGGACAAAGTTAGCTCTCAGGCAGAACAGAAGCAGGTCTAGAGAGCAGATATATTAATTAGAGGGTGAGAGTGGGTTCTCGAGATCTACTTGAGTGTACTACAGAGCAGTTTTCCAATGGAGGAGACTGGAATGTTTTCATTTCTGTTGAGCTCCCCGACAAAGATGTTGAATAGAGCAATGTCCTCAGCACTGACAGATTTCTCGGAGGCATCGTGATCTTGCGAGCAGAGGGAGATCTCCTCCAGGGTTTTCCCCCCGTCACACTGGTTTCTGACCTTTAGAGAGAAGTCCAGAGTTCCCCTGGAAAAAAGGTCCCGCGGGGACTTATTGGCCCCTGCACTGTTTTCTTTGTCGGCCGAGATGGGCTCAAGGCCTGGACAATACGAGAAGCCTGGGTCCAGGAAGCTGGTAAGCAGGGATGAAGGGTCAACCTGGAGCTTTAGGGTGGAGCTTGGGGCCTTGGCAGCCGAGGTTGGAGTTTCCTGTAGCTCAGACTGCTCAATTTTGACCAAGCTGAGGAGATTCAGCACTTGTAGCTCGCACTGAATCTCCTCGTCTTTATCGTCAATGGCGGAGCAGTCTTTCTCAGGGAGGCTTGTCCGGAGGCCCTCCTCCGTCCCGACGGAGCCGCCTTGGTGGGCCTCCTTTTCCGTGGAGCCTGCTGCGGAGAGCCGTCCAATCCACTTAACCACGCTATCTCTTCTCTTCTTCCTCGTTCCGGATTGCTCCAGAGACTGGACCCCGCCCTCCTCCGCACTGGGGTCCCCTTCCCTTTCTGGGTGACTAGTGCTGCACGTACTTAGGCGACGGTTGATGTGAACATCCACCTGGATGGCTTGGTGACTGGTTTCAGTCTTTTTAAGCGATATTTCGGTTTCGATCCTTTGGGTTCTCTTCCTGTAGGTGCTCCATTTGATCTCCAGATTCTGGATCTCCCTGCTGAGAGCCTCCTCATCTCTCCTTAGCCGCTCGAGGTCCTCCAGCAGACTCTTCCTCGTATTCTGCAGATTGTGAATGTCCTCCGCGGTGACCTTCTTACCAAGATACTGAGGATCCAATCTTACGTCGCCACTATTCATGCTTTCAATAATATTCGGGATACTGGAGGCCTTTTTTGTAAACTCCTGCTCGAGGTGTCTGCACTCCTCAGACAGTGTCTTCATCTCCAGCAGCACCGACTCAATGGTTTTTCGCAGAGTCTCCTCCGCCTCGCTCAAGGCCGAGCCCAGCTCCTCTTGCCTTGCCTTGAGCTCCTTCTCTTGCTCAGAAAGAGCCTCCTCCACTCGGAGCTTCTCTTGGGCGTTGAGCAGGGTCTCCAGCCCATTCTCTAGCATATAGTCCAAGGCATTGACACACTCCTGGGCGCTACAAAAGGCGAGCTTCCACTTTTTCTTTCTCTCCTAATAACCACAGTCAAGGTGCAAACCGTTAAAACAAACACTCAGCCAGCTCCTCACGAAACTTACCTTGATGTCCGCAGAGTTATAAAGGACGTCAGAGTGGTCCAGGAGGGGGTTCTTCACGGGGCAGCACTCCTGAACGGTTCTAAGGCCAAATTAACTGCCTACCTCTAGAGATTCGCGAGCGGGGCCCGGACTTACCTGTAAATTTCGGAAAATGAGTCCGAAATCATCTCTTTACTGTTCGGATTCAATTATAACCCACTTAATTAGTCACCTTTCTCACAAATTGGTCTGTTGATTTTTCTTTTTATAATTATCCGTGTGGGCCTCAGAAAATATATGCAGCGCGCATGTGGGCGGCAAGTGCTTCCATTCTACTGTCTGGTATTTTCCATAAAAAAAACACAGAGAGGGGCTCAGAGACAGAAACAGGCAGATTTACAGCCGTGGTGTTGGAGAATTGGATGACGAATTCTAGCCTAGCTATATGAAGATACCTATTTGGACTAGGAGCGGCGTCGTTAGTTAAAACAGATTGCATGCAAACATAATTAGCAAATGTTGGCGCCAATATTTTTTAGACTAAGCTTAGGGTTGGATGACTTGTTTGTCAGCTTGAGAAACCTCCAGGCATTGATTGCGTCCTGAATGATGTCCCTGGGGTTCGCGATGTACACTAATCTGTAGGCGACTAGTTTGATGGTTTTGGAGATGGCCTGGGGGCGTGTGGCCGGGGCTTTGGGTGGGAGGTTTGGACTGGAAGTGGGGGCTTGGCTGGCTGACTTTGTCTTGCTGTTGGAGTCATTGGCGCCCTCAAGAGGCAGCTCCCTGCTGCTGGGGGCTGTGTTTCTGTCGTTCCCAGCGTAGCCCTGTCTGGATTCGATGTAGTTTTTGAAGTCCTTTTGGATCGTAAAGGCAATGCCGTATATGACGGCACAGACGACCATCTCTATCGTAAGGAGCCAATTGTGCAACTTGAGTGTGTAGTTGGCTTCGTCGGGGTAGATCCCAGAGTAGCTGAGGATGGACAGAATGATGGACTGCCAGAAGCTCATGAAGATTATAAGCTTGATGCAAAAGAACTTGAGCACGGGCCGGATTGGTGCCAGCTGGTCAGAGATCGAAATGTATAGTAGGAATAAGGAGTAGACCGAGAGCGACACGGAGACACTGTTCAAGATGGCGATATACAGAAATCCCCTCTTGAGGGAAAACGATCCCGGTCCATAGAGCCCAATGGACTCGAGAAAAAGCGACAGGAGCGCCGAGATGGGCTTGAGAATCACAAACTGGAGGACTCCAAGCTTAATGAAGGAGTAGAATCTCGCAATTTTTATGCGCTGACTCCCTGGCTCACCTCCCTTGAAGATGTTGCTATCCACAGAAACGTCGTCCAGGTTATCTCTCTTGTCGCAAAAGTAGTCTGGGTAAATATCTACAATGTTGACAGAGATCTCCTCATCATTTGACCCGGTGCTGCCTGCCGTCGAAACCAGCCCAACTATGCTGAGTGAGTGGTTGATGTGGTGGTGTGGCCAAATCTCTGCCTTGACTTTCTTGCTCTCCAATACCGACAAAACCACCTGGTCACCTCCCATGTATAGAATCAAGAGCTGCAAAAACGAAAACATCACATACCCCTCATAGCAGTCCCTCAGGATATTCAGTGGCGTCGCATACTCCACAAACATGTACGAAATGTATGAAATCACCGCATATACTGGAATCATGGTCAGGATCCTGCAAATGCAGAGCTGCAGCTTGGGCTTGCATAGGTTCAGGTATTGATGCGTAATGTTGGCCACGGATATCAGCAGTGTTAGCAGTGTTGCCACACTAGAAACCAGCCACTTCCATGTCATTGCTTTGCTTTCCAGACGCACAGCTTATCTAGCAATCTCAGAGCATGCCAGTCTGCACTAAGCCTATACCTCACAGCTTTCGAACACTGGCGCAGGGCCTGCTGGGTTCAGAGGAAGCTCCCCGGAATATCAATCTATTAATTTATTTTTTCCCACTTATCTTCTCCTCATCAATTTATTAATGCATCCTACTTTTCCAATCTGCTACTAGTTTATTACTCGTATTTGCATTTAAATGGTGACCACGCAATGGCGCCACGTTTGGGCGGGAAACCCAGCTAGCCCCAGTTGGGAAAATGTGAGAAGGGAGCGCAGAGTGCGAGCAGGCAGGGATAAGGCGTCTGTAGTTCCCTTGGGAGGTGGATGATAGAGTGTGGCTGCGGTACGGTCGGAGTAGGTTCCAGCAGCTTGGTCTATTTCCGGGTGAATTCTCGGACGGGGGTGGGGACTGCGTAGGAGTGTGTGCTTTTTGAAAATCTAGTCTTCCTGGCCCAGGGCAGAGGAGGTGTAGGCCATTCGGGCAGTAGTTTAGGTTTTTGAGCTTTCTGCTAGGTTTTAGGGGTTTAGTTGAATTTTTAAAATATTTTGTGCCTGGGAGTTCTTAGCGGTGTATATTTGGAATTTTCTAGGGGCTTGTTTTAATTTAAGGCTTAAAACCCCAGATTGCCAGAAAAGCGTATTTGGGGGACTTTTGGCCCGGCTTGGACGATGGAGAGAGCAGCTAGGCTGTATGTCCGTGTGAGTGAATAGCTTGTTTCTGGGGAATATGGATCCAGAGGAAATGGAGCTAGAAGAGCTGCAAGAGCTCTTGGAGCGGGATTTGGGGGATTACCGGATGCTCGATGTGATTAAAGAGGACGACGCGCAGATGATAGAGGACTTGGTTTTGATGGAGAGCGGCCGTGAGGAGGACATGGCTGCGGGGGCAGGCGCTGCAGTGGTTCGGGGCTCGGCCGATGACACCAACTGGATCGCAGGGGACGCGGGGATCTTGGCTGATCTGATCGGCGAGGAGATGGGGGATGGGCCAGCTGGCGATGACTTGGTCATTCTGGCCGGGTCGGAGGGGTCGGAGAGGGCTGTGGGGGCAGTGGGGAGCTGCGGGAATTCTCTGCGGAGCTTGGGGGTGGATGAGAGGCTGGTTCGGTACTACTCGGAAAAGGGGCTCCTGAGTCTTTACGACTGGCAGTACGAGTGCATCACTCAGCCAGGAGTTCTTCAGGGGCGCAACTTAGTTTACTCGGCCCCGACCAGTGGCGGAAAGACGCTGGTCAGCGAGCTGCTCATGTACAAGAGAGTCCTGGAGGCCGGGCGGGGGGCCTTGGTGGTGTTCCCATTCGTTTCCCTGGTCGCGGAAAAGAAGGAGGCATACTATAAGGCTGGCGGGGAGGTCTGCGGGCTGAGAGTCTCAGAGTTCCACCATGGGAGCAAGAGCCCACTTTTTGAGGAGTTTGACATTGGGGTTGCGACTATAGAGAAGGCGAATGCTCTGGTGAACTACTACATCCAGCACGGGACGCTCTTCAAGAGGCTTGGGATTATAGTGGTCGATGAGCTCCACCTGCTTGGCGATGAGCAGAGGGGCTACATCCTCGAGGTGATGCTGACCAAGGTGAGGCTCTTAAGCAAGCTGCAGGGCGAGGGAAGGTCCATTCAGATTGTCGGGATGAGCGCGACCCTCCCGAATCTGAGGGATTTCGGTCTCTGGTTGGACGCTGTTGTGTATCAGAGCGACTTCCGGCCGGTCCCGCTGAGGGAGCATATTGTGATCAACGGGAATGCATACATTAAGCCTGGCAAGGATCAGGACGGGTCTGGACTGGGGGCTTCCGCGGATGCCACGCTCCGTAGGGTACTGAGCTGGGATTTCCGGCCGGTGGACTCCAGTCTTGATGTGTCAGTGCTGGACGTGGAGCAAGTGGGCTCCAGCAGGTGGAGACATCCAGTGGTGAATATGAGTGAGCTGCTGGCGATCGGGTGGGAGGCCTTGAGCAGGGGGGAGAGCGTTCTGGTGTTTTGTCCATCCAAGTACTCGGTGGAGTCTACGGCAATGTTCTTTGCAACATGCTGTAGAGGACAGTTTTGTGAGGGACTAGATCTGGGTGAGAGCACAGACAAACAGCGGACGGCGCAGAGCTTAAA
The DNA here is from genome assembly GCA_027243985.1 of Cryptosporidium canis. NCBI lineage: Eukaryota > Apicomplexa > Conoidasida > Eucoccidiorida > Cryptosporidiidae > Cryptosporidium > Cryptosporidium canis. Next base: position 43,334 of record JAPCXC010000064.1, on the reverse strand, counting down.
GTTCGTAGAGAGACAGAGGCTCTTGCTGGCGGAGGAGATTAGACAAAACTCGTCTCTTGCGAAGAGACACACTCCAAACGCCAGCTGTCTGGCGGAGTGCGTGATCAGAGGGGTCGGGTTTCACCATTCTGGCCTGTCCCACATTGAGAGAAGGATCGTCGAGAGAGGCTACAAGAACGGTACCTTGTCATTGCTGACAGCAACTTCGACTCTGGCAGCAGGCGTGAATCTTCCCTCCAAGAGGGTCATTTTCAGGGGAATCAACATCGGGAGGTCTTTCTTGACCTGCGTGGACTACAAGCAGATGTCGGGAAGGGCCGGGAGGGCCGGGCAAAGGGGAGCCTTTGGGGAGAGCTTCATTCTGGTGAATAATAACTGCACGCACGGAGGGAGGGTGCTGGGCGAGGAGCTGGAGACGGCACTGGAGCTGATTACTGCCGATATGAAGCCCTTGATGAGCTCTTTCTTCTCGAACTCGAACGGACTCGCGAGACTCATACTGGAGATCCTCGCAGTTTTGTTCGAGCTTGGCATGAATTTCACGGGAATTAGGTCCAGAGGAGCCAGCAGCAGTGAATCCAACCCCGGGTCGATACTGGATCTACTGTCTAAGTCCACTCTAATGAATCACCAGATCCAGTTCTACAGCGACAGAGATCCGTCCCGGAGGGGTACTGGAGGCAGAGACTGCCTGGAGGACGCTCTGAGCTACTTGCTGGAGAGATCTATGGTTGCGATGAGGGACGACAGGACTGGCCAGATTTCCATTGGAGGGTACCAGCTTAACTGCTCCTGCACTCCTCTGGGGAAGGCTATAGTTTCCTCAGGGCTGTCTCCAGCCGCGGGACTGGAGCTCTACGAGGAGCTCAAGAGAAGCACTGAGTTCACCTTCTTTGGGGACTTGAACTATTTGTCCTATTTGATAGCTCCCTTTCCTCCAAGCGAGGTCTCTGGAGGGCCAAGGGCTGCGTCCAGCACCACCCAGCCCTTTTTCAGGCTGGACTGGGGGACCCTTTACAAGAGCATCCAGGAGATGTCAGTTTTGGAGCGGCACTCACTGGTCAGACTCGGCTTTGACCTGGAGCAGATTTCCTGGGCCTCTCAGCTCTGCGAGGACAGCCTTCCGCCGAGACTCAGGGAGCCTGGCTTTCTGAGGAGGCATCAGAGACTTCTCGCCTCGCAGATTCTAAAGTCCGTCTTGGCTGGACAGCCGCTGGAGCAGATTCTCTCAAGGTTCAAGTTCATGTCCGCTCGCGACCTGCAGCAGCTCCACACGGCCAGTCTGACGCTCTGTGTCTCGTGCATCTCATTTTGCCAGAGCATGAACTGGACATACGTCCAGGTCATTTTCCAGGGCTGCCTCCGACACCTCCAGGCCGTCACGCTGCTGGATGAATATTCTGGCACGTTGGCCAAGGATTTGGGCCTGGAGAAGAGCGCCAGGAAGCTGGTCTCCGGCCTCGAGGGGCTTTCTCTGCTGCCGGCTCTGGAGCTTAGATCAGCTCTTTCCGTCCAGACTCCCAACCAAATCTTGACGATACCCAAGAGAGTTCTTGCTCACTGCATCAATAACAGAGTCTACTCGGGGGGAGGCGCTTCTTTGGTGCTCGTCAGCGATTTCGTGGAGTGCTTGTTCCGAGATTTGAGGAGCTCAAAGAGGCGACTTCCGGTCTACAACACGTCACCAGGGCTCTCCAGGGCGTCTCCCGAGCTGGTCTTTCCCTCGGACCCCCCTGACTGCGATCCCGCGACTAACGAGAACCTGAACCTGCTGAACATTTTGGGCCAGCTGGAGACTGAGGGTTTTCTGGAGGCGGATGCTGAGCACTCCCCGTCGTCCAGCGGACGGAGCCAAGGAGGGATCATCCCTTCGACCACCAGGAGCCCAGACCAGCTGGACCCGGAGAACGACAACGACATCCTGGACATGCTCATGGACGACAACCAGGAGAGCGTGGACTGGGAGGAGCGACTCCTACTCTGGTCCACCCCTCTGCAGCAGTCCCAGGATTGGGGAGACTCCTCCTAGGCCGCTCGTCCGGAGAACAAAACACACTCGGCATTCATTTTTAACATCTTTTTAATCAAAGCTATAAATCTAAATCTAAACTTAATGGAGCTTCATAGAGCTCCCGCTCCTCGCACCGAATTACTTATCTAGCAGAGTCCTCTGGCTGTGGGATGCTCGACTCCGTCCCAATATCGGAGTGAGGAATGGTGTTGGTCTGACTAGTCTGAGAGAGGTTAACAATGTTGCAGGTCGAGTGGATGGTGGCAATATCGGGAGTTCCGTCTTCAAACATTGGGATCCCCGAGACCTGTGGGAATGGCGGAATAAGCATCTGGTCGACTGGAGCGCCCTTCTTCAAGAACTCGTCAAACGAGATGACTCCGTTTCTAGTCACAATGGTTGTGCCTGTGGACGCGAATCTGACTTTGCCAATTTGGGGACTGGAGCTCATGCTCAGTGCAGGGTCTGCCCCGTTGTCTGTCGACTGGGGAGCGGAGCAGCAGTTCAAGATCGAGGTGGATGGGGCAGCTGCATCATTCTGGGTCAGCACAACCGAGGGTGGTGCAACCATGGATGCATATTGTGGCATTGGGATGTTTTGATCCGACATTCTTACTTTGTATTATAGTTCTATATTCGGCGCTTCTTCCTTAAAAATTTCGAATCCACCAATTAGATGGTCGCTCTCTCGCAATTTTTATGCTCCTTTGCTTTCTATTCCAATGTTGGACCGCACCTACTCACACTGAGGATGCGAACTCTCGTCCTACAAAATTAAAGCCTTCTAATCTAGCTTACTCGAAAAATAGACGGTTTTCGTTTCTTCAAAACTAGCCTACTGTCGCAGCTTCCCTGCTCTCTACTATACACATCTACCCCATTTCGTACATGGGAAAGACATGCAGTCACGTATCCCAAAAAGATTCCAAGCTATTTTAATATTAATATGGAAGCGTAAGTGCGCGCCTTTGCGTACATTTAAAAATAGGCTGAGAGGTAAAAATGAGAATTAAAAATAATAGGTTTTCCCCAAATTGGAGGAGGAGGTGGAGTGGAGGTGGTGGTTTTAGATGATGGAGAGCCGGGCTTCCGGCCCCGGTGGATCTGGGTGGCTAGTTTGTATGTGTTAACCTGTAGGAATTTGTTGGTAGAGAACTTAGTCTTTCCCTAGCGCTAAAGCTCCAGCCAGACTGGGCAGGCCGAGCGGGGCAGTCGAGTGTCCGTTTGGCTCGACCGGACCTCCCGACCAGCCAGTCGGCCTCCGTGGAGCGTTGGTCTGCGGATCCCTCGCAATTTTCCGCGAGTCGCGGACCCTGGAGCTCCTCCGCCTCCTGCGCAGGCCTTGCTGCCTCCCTTGGGCTCCGGGATTGGCGGGAAAGCGGGTGCACCCGAGTGCAGGGTACTTTGATATATAGGATGAGTTTAATGTGAGGGAGTCCGGTGGTCGCGATGGAACAGAGATAGCTGGATAAATGTCTTAGATTAGGGCGGATTTGGCCAATATGTTATCAGACAGAAATGCGGCAGGTACACCAGCTTGCCTTGATAGCTCAGTTGGGAGAGCGTGAGACTGAAGATCTTAAGGTCCCCGTTTCGATCACGGGTCAAGGCACTTTTTTTGGGATAGGAGAAAAATACAGGGGTGGCTAAATTTGGAGGTTTTGGTTATTTTTATTGGACATATTTCTTATATATATAAATAAATTAGTGAGTATATATTTGTTGTGTATACATACAATACTTTGACTAGGCTTGGAGTACCTATATTAATTAGTCCTGGAGGGAGCAGACCGGGGAAGATTGATAAGACTTGATCCGACAGGCTTGGCCAACTATTACAGGGAGTCCAGAGGAAGTGCTTAGGCTTGCCAGAATGTCGGAGGTAAGCCAAAGAAGGTGCGTGGAGATGTCCAAACAGACGAAGGATAGCGAGGGAGGCTGCGGACCAAAGTTGTCCTTGCTTGATAAGAGCTTAAAGTCTTCAGTGGGCCCGTCGTTTATGATCAAGGGAGGCCTGCCCTGGAGGCCGGTGCTGCTCTCCTTTTTTCTGTTCACGGTCGGAGCTTGCTTTATATATTTGGGAGCAGCTCTATTAATGGCAAGCAAGTTGGCAGATTCCGTACCCTCGTTGCTTTTGGGAGTGTTTTGTATCATTCCTGGAGCGTATTACTCTTTCTCCATCTTGCAAATTTGGCGTGGAGCACCGGGATATTCATTTGAGCAGTTGGATATTTCCTGATATAGAGGAGGGAGCCCGCTACTTAATCTGGTCAATATTAAAGTTGATGTACTTTTCGAAAAGAGGCAGCTGCGTGTATTGATCCAGATCCACAAATGAAATATCCCCGTGATCCATGTCATGAAATGTATTGAAGCTACCAATCATCTCGTTTGACGAAATCCGGTCCATCTTTTGTCCAACTGGGAATATGGAGTTGGTGACCTTCTTTCCGGATCCCACGCTTCCACCGCTATTCGACCTCTCAAAGGACGGATAACTCCTCAAGGAGTCAAATCCAACCGGGCTATCTCTTCTATCGTACAGAAAGAACTCCAGGGAGCCCGAGTTTGTTGGGGTAAACGAGCTACTCGTGTTCCAACCTCCAAGGTCACTGCTCATTCTATAGTGCTCAATGGTCTTTTCAAGATCACCCACCGGGGACGAATAGTTGTAAAGCTGCTTTGTGTCTACCAAAGAGTTTGTTCCCTGGTTCATGATCTCTGGGTTCGAGTAATAAGCAGTTGGATACTCTGGTATAAAGTTTGGGGCTGTGGCCCCTGTAAAGTTTTCTCCAAAGTTCAAGGCTGATCTACATGGCATTCTTCTGTGCCTATACAGATTAGAGAACTCATTCAGTGGCTCTGGATATTTTGGCTCAGAGTCACCATCTTGATTAAAATCCATTTTGCACGCCCCTTGCCTTTTGGTGGTTAATGCTTATAGTATAATTACGCAAACAAACACTAGTTTTTTGGTTAACTTGGTTACTTAAAGTCCCTTTACTCTATCTAAGAGCACATCATCTATGTTCACCTTAAAATCTATTGTCTGACAAGAATTAAAAAAACTTCACTCCTTATCGATCTTTCAACCCAATTGATGATTTACAATATTTATCTCCGTTATTCAAATAGAAAAAAATAAAATCTTTTTTAAATGTCGTACCTATTCACACTTATCCATTCCTTTAACTCCAATTCACATACCCAATTAAATCACTTATTTAGATCCGATATGCACTCCTTCCTGTTTTGCTTTATATTACCTTCCTAGTACCGTTACTTGCATTTTTATTACAAAAAATCAAGGCGCGCAGAGACAAGACGCAGCTGGATTTGCTATATAAGAAGTAAGGGTTTGTAATGAAAGTATGGTTTGAGATAGAGAGGTGTGGATGTCGATGCGAGGGAGTTGGGCCACGTTGGTTAAGGTCTAAAAAAAGAAATGAGGGAGGGTGTTTGGACGGTATACATTTGCATTTTGGCAGTATGCGGGTCTTATTCCGTGAGGGGCCAATTGAGGCAGCTGTGGTATCTCACTGGGGTTCGCGCCGGCCATGGATGAAGCGTAGTCTGAAGTGGATTTAGTGGGAATGATTTGGGTTTTAAGTTTTATAGTCTAGTTTGCTCCGCTGGCTGCTGAGTTTCCGGTCTGCAAATTCTGTCTATTTGGCAGGGAGGGGGTGTTGCAGCGGGCCCCTAGAGATGGTGACTCTGTTGCTTTTGCATCATCATTTTTAATCTAAGACGAGCTATGTTGGCTGGAGTTTAGGTCTCTTTGAAAGATCGGGTGGGCTCGTTCGATTTTAATTAGCCCAGCCGGCTTAATAGCTGCAATTTGGAGCGTCCTCTTTTAAAGGCTTACCCTCTGGTCAGTTGCCAGGTACGATCTGCTCTAGAGGCTCTCTGATTCACGGAACTACAACTCAAGTATTAGAGTTTGCTAGGTCTGATGCGTGCTTGTGGAAAATGACTTATCCTGGGTCTCCAGCCGAGTCAGGCTCGGAGACCCTCCTGCGTTTAGGTGAGCTGAGTGCAACCAACCTGTTTTCGAAATAGAAAAGGATATTTAGTTTGTTTGCTTAGACCAAGAGTCCCGCCGGACTGAATTGGACACTTGGAAAAACCTAGGTTAATAAAAATGCATGCATTCGCATGCTGGACCCCGACAGAGCCTTCAGGCCAGCCTCTGGGACGCATGCATGCAAATGCATGTAGATTCGCTTGTCTAGATTTGGCCAGCCTGAGGCTTCTTGAGTGACACACAGCTTCAGGCAACTGGCCCCTGGGCGCCAGACTCCTCCGCTTCCCACCTGCATATAGTCCACTCCCTGCAATGCCCACAAACTCAGACCCCCTACACAGAGACTTGAATGGACTCGGACATTAGACTAAAAAAATGGGAAAGTTATTACTCCTATCGTTAATCAGTGACAAAACTTAATGCCTAGCTAAAATAAAGAGATGTTGGAACAGTAACAAGGTATTGTTGTTTGCCAGCAGCAATAAATAGTAGCTAATTATCTATACTCGTTATAATTATATTAAATTGAATGTTATATTAGTGGATCACTACAAATTACTGCTGTGGTGGGTATTGGTATGGAAATTGCTGACGCTGATTTGGTGAGAATTGGAACTGATTGATGTTGGCTCCATTAAGAAGATGCTGAGGAGGCTGCTGAGGAGGATTAAACGGTATAGGTGTTTTTCCAGGGATGTGAGCAGTATTTCCAGAGTTCAACATATGAGACGACATACCTACACCCTGTGGGAGCGGGAATGCAGCGTATGAGTTGGCTAATGGAATCATTTGAGGGATTACACCAGGCTGTGGCTGTGGTAGCATGTGGTATGGAGGGATGGCCGGGTGCGATGGCAGCCCATCCGACGCAACATCCTCAGGGTCATTAGTACCATACATTGGAGGAGGCATCGAGAGAAGAGGCGCACTAGTTGGGGCAGATCCTGGACCTCCCATCATAAATGGCTGCTGTGACTGAGGTGGGATTGGTGGCACCGTCTGATTAAGCATATTCTCGTCGTACATCATTCCCGGATGGAACGGAATCTCGACAAGCTTTTCAACATATCTTGGGACAACAAATGGCACCTCGACGTCCTTGTAGTATGGAACCTGACGATAAACCTTCTGTGGGATCTCCAATAGACGCTCTTCAATGACCGGACGAGAAAGCTCAACAGTTCTCTCCACAATATATGGCTTGGGAACTGGGACAATTCTAGGAGGATAGGCAATAGGAACCTCAACAGGAACCTCGACGAACTTAACTCCTTGTGGGACCTCAATAACCTTCTCCTCAACAGTTGCCGTGTAGCGGGGGATCTCAACTTCCCTCACAACGTCCTTAGGAATTGGGATGATTTTCTCAACAACAACCTTTTGTGGCACTTCCACAAACTTGTGTTCATACTGGATCTGCGGAACCTCGATAATTCTCTCTTGGACTTCTCTCCTGGCAACAATAACCTCGCGCTCCTCTAGGACCGGGGCAGCGACGAACTTCTCTGGGATCTGGTTTCTCACATTGTCAGGCAGCGGAATTGGACCCAAACTGGTCATCACATAGGGCTGGCCAGCCTTAACAAGCTCCTCAGCTTTTTTTGAGAGAGTTGCTTTGATAGATGCCATAGTCCTCACATCGGGCTCATTTGAGAACTGTGGAGGTAAACTGTAGGAGGATGATGGTGGCTGCTGAGAGGCAGAAATATCTTCAGATCCTGGTACCTCTGCCATTCTTTCTGATTATCTTTAAATATTCTTTTGCGGCACTCGAACTAATATTCTTGTTGCTAATAAATCCTAAAATACTAAAAGTTTGAAATTCTAAGAATCTCGAAAAATGCTTGGGCTGCCTTTACAAATCCTTAAATCAATTGTTGCTGACCTTGATCTAAATTACTTTATTTATTTTCTTTCCATTCAATTCATCAAGATCTCACACACAATCTCTTTTTAAACGATCTACCTGCTATGTATATTGCAATCCTAAAGCCATCTTTTATTTTTTTTCATTATACGTATTCTTCGCTTTATTTTATATACCCCCATGTTAATATATTTTACATGTTACCATTCTATACGCACATGCCCGCCACGTCTACCTTCCCGCCACACCTGCCACTCATAGCCGCCGTCATTTGGCGCCTAAACTAGGTTATTATAGGTAAGTATTAGTAATAGCAGATATATAGTGAAATGGGGAATAAATTCGTTAGGTTTATGGCTGCGGCAGCAATCTAGTACTGAAGGGGCAGTATATTGCATATTACGTGCTATATTCGTTTTAAGTATGTTGTTAATAAATAAATAGTAGTCAAATTCCGCGAAAAAAACGGGGTTCAAAGAGGACCGACCCGGATTTGAACCAGGGACCAGACGATCTGCAGTCGCCTGCTCTACCACTGAGCTATCGATCCGTACACGCCTTAGTGATCATTAATTTGCCGTATATACAAGAAATTTATTTTAGGCTTTAAAAGGCTCTGGGGAGTAGATTTTGGCTTTTTTGCTCTAGATTTGCAGGTGATTGGTAGTTGGAGTGAGGTGTGTCCAGTGTAGCTGATTATGAGGTAGGAAAATAGAGACAGGCATGTGTTGGCATGATGGCGAGGCTGAGCCTTTTAATTTTGTAAAATTGGCTGGATGAAATTTTCTTTCTGCCAAAATATTATTTAGTATTGCCCGGTATTGTCAGACACTTAATAAATTGTTTATAATATTTTTTAGTGCAAAATTAATAGAAAAATAATAAGCCTAATTTTAAAGTATGCGATTGTCCTAGCCTACAAACAGGAGAAAAACTGATCTTGACAAGTTGTTTATTTTGGCAATGACCGACTTTACCAGGGAACCTTTTCCGGATAGGGTATTCGAGGATCTTGGCGGAGCTTTTAGTATGGGGTGTATTGGTGGCTTTATTAGCAGCTTCTTCAAGGGGATTAAGTACTCTTCAACCAAAACTGAGATGCTTTCTAGTGGCATGCTTTTTGCTAGGAAATCTGCTCCCTCGCTCGGAACTAGCTTTGCCTTATGGGGTGGGACATTTTCTTGTTTTGACTGCCTTATGGCCAAGGTACGAGGCAGAGAAGACCACTGGAATGCAATTTTTTCAGGCACAGCAACCGGCGGCCTGCTGGCCATAAGGGGAGGCCTTAGAGCATCGTTAAAGAGCGCATTGGTCGGAGGAGTCCTACTAACTATAATCGAATCGGTTTCTATTGGGATAAACAGGAAGACGCTACAAACTCCGAGACAGCAGTTTAAAGAATACCAAAGGTTTGTTCAGATGTCTGAGAATCAAAAGAACTCCGCTAAATTGAGTCCTTCGGATCTTAAATAGTCCGAGGCGAACTGAGCTACTTACCCCCTAGCTCACTTTAGAATATCTGGTACTTGGTGCTTATAGAATGAATATAGGCCGTTTTATAGAGTCTTTTATAAATAGGTTTTCTTGCTATGCGAGCCCCTTTCCCCCATTTGAACATTTCTATTCTAGTTTAGACAGGCTGTCCTATCTTTTAAGCTACATGCCTTTGCGGGAAAGTGTTTGGTAGTCCCCAGCTTGAAGGCGGAGCTGGGCCAGCAGGCGAGAGTGGTAGTCTGTTATCTCCAGAATGGAAGACTGTGAATTTAATAAAAATGCAATGGGTTTTGGTTCTCAGTGGCAAGTTGAGAAAACCTCCTTTTTTTTCAAATTCAAATTAGTGCGGGGTGAAGGCGGGCTGCTTGTGGACTAATATATAGTAAATATTTAAGACCATAAGGGTACGGAACAGATTTGGAGGCATGCTAGAGGGTTAAAGCATGCAAATTTGGAAATAATTACAAGATTAAGCAGATAATAGAATACGGGATTTCGTACTTGAGATATTTGAGTGAAGGCGATAGTGTAGTGAAGTCGGAGCAGGAATGAATTTGCAGCTTCAGAGGTCCCAGAATTTCTTGGGACAGAGAATATCAGAGATTGAGAGTTCAACGAGAAAATTGGTGGAGAATGAGACTAGAAGATTCGAGGCTTACGTTGATATTTTGAGGGATCAAATGATAGGGATGAGTGAGCTGGAGCACGATAATGATGTTTTGCAAGAGGAGGTTGCCAGGGTTACTGAGCAGTTAAGCTTGAGGGAGATGGATATGGAGAGCAAGGAGAAGAGGATATTTGAGCTTGAGAAGTCTGTGAGGGATGTTCAGGATCTTAATAGGGGCTACGAGAGGGAGCTAAAGGCGATGACAAAAGAGAAGAATGATTTGAGGAGCCAGTTGGATGAAATGAGCATTAAAATAGAAAAGTTAGTGAGCAAGGGGAGTGGGCCCGGAGATTATGGCACTGGCTCAGGCGGGGAGAAGAGCAGTACGTCTCGAAGCAAGTCTAAGAGGGCACCGGAGGAGCATGATGCAGAGAGCACTCCGGCTAATAAGACTTGCGAGGAGGCTCCAAAGCTGAAGAAGAGTCGTTTGCGACGTCCGCAGAATGAGGAGGGTTCGGAGTCCAAGAGGAGTATTGGCAAGGATGCGGAGTCTGTTGGCAAGGAGGAGAATCCCCTCAAGGATGTGATAGGAAGGACGAATTTGGGTAGATTGAGGGCTCCCTTGCTCAGAAGCCGCGTTGTCAAGGCGGCCGAGGCAGCAAGTCCAGAGGTGGAGAGTGTTCCAGAGTTGAAGACTCTTGAGAAGGAGAGGTCAGGCTCTGGGAGGCAGAAGAAGTCGGCATCTCCAGCAGAGCCAAAGAAGTCCAGTAAAAAGATCAGCAAGGTGGCAAAAATTGCAAAGATTCCACACTATACCGAGAATATTTTGAATTCAATGAAGGTTGCTGAGTTAAAGGACATTTGCAGCAAGCTTCAGTTGGAGGTTGGCTTGAGGGCTAGAAAGTTGGATCTTATTCAGTCTATTCTTTCTTTCCAGGGAGAGTGATTCTTGATTCTTTTTTGCATTTGTTTAGCTCTTTAAATGGGATGCCAACAACTTCCGGCTATCCAGGTATTACAAACACGCTCAAAGGTCATCCTAGAGCTCCAGCTTGAAGAGCAGGGGGTGCATGGGGACAGCACGTTGGAGAAAGCTGCCCTTTTATATACTCCACAAAGGTTTAAAGCAAAGCTAATACATACACACCAGAGCGATCTTAAAGTCCTAGTTACCCTAGAATCTATCTCCTAAATACCAAAACGACTAACCAATTTATTAATTGCTTAAGAGAGGACTCCGGATGCAGTGATACAAACGGACTTGGTTGGTTTTCCGTTCTGTGAGCCGCACTTCTCGATGCTCTTGACAACTTCCATACCTTCGACGACCTTTCCGAATACGACGTGCTTTCCGTCCAACCATGGGCATGGGACGGTTGTGATGAAGAACTGTGATCCATTGGTGTTTGGACCGGCGTTGGCCATGGAGAGAAGGAATGGTGCATCGTGGGTGTAGATGAAGTTCTCATCTCTGAACTTGGAGCCATAGATGGACTCGCCACCAGTGCCATCACCACGGGTGAAGTCTCCACCCTGGATCATGAATTGGGGAATGATGCGGTGGAAGAATGACCCTGTGTAGCAGAGAGGCTTTCCTGATTGGCCCATACCTTTTTCTCCAGTGCAGAGTGCTCTGAAGTTCTCGGCAGTATTGGGTACCTTGTCTGCAAACAACTCCATTACGATGCGACCTGCTGGACTCTGCCCAATTGAGATATCAAAGTATACACGTGGGTTTGACATTCTTGATAAATTAAGAAAAGGAATTAATAATCTTAAGACTTGAGATAAAACAAACAGAAACTAGTTGTATAAAGTAATTCTAGAATTGCTAAGGCCATGAGACATGATTTTATTAGTAGAATATGTGTTCTTTTATTAGTACAAACAATACTTTTACTATTCCCACCTCTAGTGCATTATTTAATTGGCTAGGCTTAAAATGGCAGCCTGCCCCCCACTATACGTAAAGCGGCGCCAATCCGCGTTGGGTTTGGCGCCTAACTTTATTGGGGTTTGCATGCTTCTAGGGTTTTAGTCGAATTCGTGGATGCTGAATTTGTCGCTGCTGGATTGGTAGAGACTGATGTAGTTTTGGTTGATGTGTGTTTTGGGGGTTTGGTCTTGTGATTTGTTGTGTATGGGGTAGCAGTAGGATGTTTGGTTGCCGTGGTGAGCAGTGAGTAAATGGTCGGGGCTGAGGTGTTCTTGTGCTGTGGGCGGGTCGTCCAGAGAGATGAGTTGGGCAGTGAAGGGAGGGTATTCTCTGGGGGAGAGTGGACCTTGATGGTTGGGGGTTATATGTGGGGACTGGATGTCTTGGGTCGGTATGGTGGTTTGCGGAGCGGAGTGGTCTTGTCTGTGCTCCAGGGGGGTGGGTTGTGTGGTTTCCTTGGGGAGGGAGTCACTTTGCGTGGAGGGTGTTTCATCTGGGAGATGTGTGTCCTGACTTTCGGACGTGTTTTTGGCCGCGGGGTTGTCTTCAGGGAGCTGGGCCTCTGCGCTGGGGGGTTCAGGCTTCGAGGCGGTTTCGGGGGAGTAGTGTTCCAGGTGGTCAAAGGAGTCGTCTCGGGTGTGCTGGCCGATTTCGCTGATCTTGCTAATTTTGCCTGCGCTCGCGTTTAGGATGTTTCTGACAACGGGGCAGACCAGGGTATCTTGCATCTGCTTGACTAGGGAGGACGATTTGTGGACGTAGCTTTCGTCGGTTTCTGAGATGAAGGATGACAGCTCGATAAGCTTGGAGCAGACCACGACCCACCTTTGGATGATTTCCGAAGAAAGGTGTGCATTGTTGCCGAGAATGGCCTCTTGGTACTTCATGTTGAGGTTGTATAGACAGTCATGCTCGAAGTAGGGGTTCCATTTTGGGTTATGGCAGTTTTGCGGGAAGTTGGAGTCCAGTTTGGCGACCTTTTCACTCAGATTAGTGGCAAAGGACTGGCAGCATGAGCTCTCGTGGTTCGCCCTGCTCGTGTGGAACTTGAGCTCGATGACTATGGGTCTGGTGGAGTCTTTGGGGATTTGGATCAGCTCTTCGTTTTGGTAGAATGAAATGGGGGATTTCTCGGACAGGGGGTCATACCCCAGAACCAAAGCCAGACATTCCGTGTAGTCAGGCTTACTTAGCTTGTCCGACAGGTACTCCGGTAGAGTGCCTTGGTTTCCAAATAGGAGCTTGCCACTGCTGTCAACAATGTGGCTTACTGCTGACAAGTATAGCCAAAAGGCAACATTTCCCTGGAGGGTGGAGTCAGATATAATCTCATCCGAAGATGATGAGGTTTTGGAGGAGTTACTGGCTCTAAAGATCCCGTCCGACTGACTCCTTTGGCACTTTTCCAGAACGAGAAGAGTGGAGTCAAAGAGCATCACGCTTGTATTGTTAAACACAAAATCAATGTGGATAAAAGGCTTTTCAACTCTCCATCCCATTGTTTCCCGTCGAAGTCCTCTAGTGTTTAGAGGGATTGGAATGAACGAGGATGCCAGACTTCTTCCTCTTTGGGAGATGACTCCCTTCCCTTTCGAGCAGGAGCTCCTCTCAAAGGTCCGTTCGAAGGTTTGGTCCTCGAAAATGACCTTGGACCCCAGGATAGGATACACCAGGGAGTTGTAGCACTGGTAACTGAAGGAGATGGGGCTCCTGTAGCTCCCAATGAGCACGTCCGAGGGGCCCACAACCGCAATGTGCGAGCTGTAGCTCCTTAGGAACCTCACAACGGCCTCAACAACGCACAACAGGGTGACGCTCGGAGACCACTCATGGACAATCTCTGCTGTGAAGCTGCGGCCATCACTCAGGCTTGGGAAGCAAAACGTACTTGGGAATGTGATGTCTGGCGGGCTAAAGGGGAAGTCCCTATAGAGTATGATTTGCACCGGAATCTCGTTGCTTAGAAAGGCATCTGTATCCTCGATCACAACGGAGATATCCAGCAGGACATAGTTCTTCTTGTTTTCCCTATCATACATTGTCACATTGTTAATGTGGAAATGGCAAAGCTGTGTTGGATGGCCATTCATCTGCATATCTTGAGTTTCCCTGCATTTGGCCAGTTTGCACTGGTTCAGCTTGAGCTGTTCAATTTCATTTCTGATCCTGTTCTTGTGGATATCATTCACTCCAGTATCCGGGGCCCGGGCCTCCTTTAGCTTGGAAACGCCTGTGCTAATTGCTCCAAATAAGCCACTTATCATTTCTGAGTCGAACTGGGAGACTACGTCACAGACATCAAGGTAGTTCAATCAATTGAGAAGTGTGTCCGACCTCTACACAGCGGACTGGCTCTTTTCATCAAAGTTCAAACTCCTATATTAATTTTTTTTTACTTGTTTATCACAATTGTTTCCCCTTTCCCCTGGCCACTGCATGGCCAGTTTGGCGCCAAAGTTGTGAGCTATTGGAATAATTATGGGAATAAGTGGAGGACTGAGCGGAGCATGTGGGACGGTGCGACGGCGAATGGGATTTGGGGAGGAGTGTGTGAGCGTGTTGACTCAGAATTTTGTGGAGAATTTGTAGTTGAGTGCGAGGCCACACGGACAGGTTGGAACGGAGGTGAGTAGCGGATGGGGACACTAGGCAAGGACTGACAGCAGAGAGAGAGATGGGGGGGGGGGGAGAGATTTGGTGCATGACAAGCGTATTAGTTTCCTCAGTGGTTAGCTATTGACGGTCTCCCTAATAATGTTTAGCTTTTGGTTGAGTGCGAAGACTTGGTTTTCAAGTCTGGACACAAGCTGCAGGTTTTGGTCTTTGTCCATGTTTTCTTGGATTTTGTTCACAGTCTGCTCAAGCTCAAGCTTTCTGATGTCTTTTTGAAGCCTCTCTATCGTTGCGTTTTTCTCTTGGATCTGCTCGCTTTTCACGAGCAGCTCCTTTCCGACCTCCTTAAGTTGATTAAGGAGCAGCTTGTTTTCACTGATTAGTCTGTTCGTCTTGGGACAGTCCTGGGTACGACGTCGGATAGTTAGGTTGACCGCAGAGGGTGGTGGGGACTCACCCACGGGAGTTGTTGAGACTTACCTTTTTTTGATAGCTAAAGTCCACATTCTTATAGTTTGCAATAAGTATTCCCTTGATTTCATCGCTCATTTCCTTTTGTAGAGCGGTGAACTTTTTCTCAGCCTCGCTGGGCTCGAGGTCTGAGCCTTGCTCTATAAATAGCTTGATTTTGTCCATTTGCCTATTCCAGGCATTTATTACAGGCAGGTGAATGGAGCCTTCGTCCATTTTCAGACCCGGTCTGAGTGATCTATTGTTCAATCCAATGCAGGGGTCAAGCGACCATACACAATTTAGACTAGACCTGGGGCCACTCAAAAATCTACTAATGGCTCGAAAAAAAAGTTAACGGGAAAAATTTAGGGTACTCGGAATCCCCCAGACCAGAGCTGCATCCAATTTGTCTAGCTGTGTCGTCCAAAGTGGGCCACTAGATGCGAATTTACACCCAGATTCTGAAAAAAATATTACGCGAGGCAGGAAATGCGCAATCTGACTCCCGGAAACCTCGCATGTAAAATACCTGCACTAGCTATTTTCTACATATGTATGCATATATATATATATATATATATATATATATAGAAGGGGAGAGAAAGAGAGGGAGGAAGGGAATAGTCAGACCAGTTCCCCAGCCGGGAGCCAGTCTGTGAACGTATTGCACGAAATCCAGCTGCTAAGCTTTGGAAAATTCAGCCTATCTGGGCAAACTCGGTCAGACCGCTCCCTTTCCCCCACATATTCAGACTCACACACACATTCCTCCTGTCATTGCATTTTATTAATGCTATTGCAATTTTTGGGCGGGAACATTATAATTTTATCATACTCGGAATTTTGTCTATCTAAAGCCGCCACAATCGGCCTTTGGCGCCTCCACCTAAGCAATAGGGCGTAATTGCCGCCAAAACACTTTCAAACATTTTTATTAATGGAAGAGCACTAGTGGCTATTAGAGCAAGTTTGGAGAAAGACGGTGTGTTGGGACTTTTTTTTTGATATATAAGGAGGGATAGGTATTGAAGAAACAAATACAATAACAAGGGACGTGTTTCCGTAGGCATATTTGGGACGAGGGGAACTCGTTAATATAGAGAGCAAGAGTGTATTGGCGTCGAGTCTCAGACAACTAGAATGGAGGATTCATTGATATTGCAGATTTTGGACATTTATGCCAAGCTCATAATTATAGTTTCTCCATTCGGAGCAGTATTCTTTATATTGATGGGGATTTTGATGCTCAGGTCGGCTTTGATTATAGAAGGAATTGCAGTAGGCTCAGAAAACTATTCAGACTCCACTTTGGCTTCGTTGCTAGCTGGAGCAAATTTTTTGGTCATCCTCATTGCAGCCCTTGTATATAGATCTTATAGAGCTAAGTCAGCTGCTAAAAAAGCAGCCAGTGCACAGCAGGGGAATCAGGATGGCGGATATAATTACTTTGCGAATAGCAACGAGGGTGTGGCTATATCGAGCTCAGCATGACTACCTTAGCGGAGGTTTCTAGGTTACTATATTTGTACTTTTGCTTTTTATTCGTTAATTGGTAGATATATACTTAAAATTCGTACCTTTGAGAGTAATCTATGGATTTCCTTCTAATGTATCTCATTTGAAATCTTA
This sequence comes from Cryptosporidium canis, assembly GCA_027243985.1. Classification (NCBI taxonomy): domain Eukaryota; phylum Apicomplexa; class Conoidasida; order Eucoccidiorida; family Cryptosporidiidae; genus Cryptosporidium; species Cryptosporidium canis. Next base: position 26,700 of record JAPCXC010000064.1, on the reverse strand, counting down.
TATATAATTTCCTACCGTTGAATCTCTAGCTGTACCTTATTCATATCGGCAGTCTTGGGAGTATGTATATAATATATATAGAAAAGGAAAAGTTTATGAATAGCATATATTCCTCCCTTTAATTAACCTTTTGTTTTCCATTCGGATTTGTCTTTTTGTCTTCTTCTTTTCCTTACCGTTGGCCGTGTTTGTCGCGTTACTAGTTGAGATCGTGGACTTTAGCATCAGAATGTCCTCGTCGGAGCTCTCATCTATGCTCAATTGGTCGAGGGCCTCATCTAGGCCGAGAGAGGAGTTCAGGTTGGAGAGGCAGCTGCTTGGTGGAGCTTTACAGTAGAGCAGCTTTCCAGCCCAGTAGTCCCTCAGAATCATCCTACCAGCCTTGCTCCAGTCTGGAATAGCTCCCTTTCCTTGTTGGAATAAGTGCCTAGTTTCACAGAGCTTATTTAGAAACTGAGTAGAGTCAAACTTTCGGGGTACTTTAAAGCTAATTCCATCAAAGTATACCTGGTATAGCTGCAGAGAGATCCTTTCCCCAATAATCTGAATCGTATCCAGGAAATTACCTCTAAAGTGATCAATCGGAGTAACCCCATTGATAAGTAGATGCTCCTTCGTACTGGTGAACGAGGGCATGACCAAGCCTGGACAGTCACATAACGTGATGAAGTCCTGACTCTCCTCCTTCTCCTCCTCGGTACCACACAGATGCGGAGCCCGTAGTCGGAGGGTCTGGAGATGCTTGGTTTTACCCGGAGTCCTACTTATGGAGGACTTTTGTCTCCCGAAAAGAACGTTGACTATTGATGATTTCCCAACGTTTGGAAATCCTACCATTCCGATGGTCAGCTCTCCCGGATTCAGAGGGTCCAAAACCACTGATTTGGCTATTTCTGAGCCACTCCTGGTCTTTGGTCTTCTCTTTTGACCTTTTCCCAGATCTGGTTTCACCTCTTTCTCGTCTTCTTCCTTGTCCTCTTCTTTCTTCTCGTCTTCATCCTCGTCCTCCTTATCCTCGTCTTCATCCTCGTCTTCATCCTCGTCCTCCTCGTCCTTTACAATCTCCTCAATATCATCACTATAGTCCGTGGTGGTCGCATTAATTTCACCATCTCTCTCCTTCTCGCGAAGATATCTTTGTTTTGAGGATTCGTATACTTGCGAGGCTAGTTCATGCAGCTTAAACATCAGTTGGTACGTGGATAAGACATCATAGTCGCTAATATCCTCTAGGTTGAAGTCATCGTTGGTGAATGCTCTGAGAGATTCTCTTTTGTTGATTTCGTTCAGTGCAGAGAAGAAAAAGACTTGGAGATTTGGTGCTGTGGCCTTGAAGTATTGGGTCCATTGCTTTCTTAGCTCTAGAGTTAGAAAGTCAGCCTTGTTAAAGAGCAAAACGACCTTCTTTAGTGGGTCTATTTCATTAATGTACCTCTCCAAATCAGCATTTCTGAAAAACAAGGGGTCTCTGCTATCAATAATCTCAACAACCACATGGCTCCTCTCAATTGTCCTCCATAATTGTCTCCAGAACTCCAGGTTCTTCTCGAATGGCGTTACAAACATCCCCGTGGACTCCTCCTCCTCTGCGATCGACTTTCTCCACGCCAGAAATGACTCCTTTTCCAAATTCTCCAAGTAGTCCATATCAGGGACCCTTCTAGTCTTACAGTTTGGCCCAACTAGGATCATTGGACGTCTAGGTATTGGGAGATTTATCACCTTTTCGTCGGGTGCTTTCTCTCTCTTCAAAACCAGGTTCCTATTAGACCTATTCAACTCTTGTGCAGACACTATCTTCACCACCTTCTCGCCCTCAAAGTTTTCCTGTGCTCTGAGAGAGGTTGACAGATATTCGTCCAAATTTGACATTTCAACGATACTTTTATTGTTCATCTCATCGTAGTTATCGCAAATCACGTCCAGTAGATGCTCTTTGTCACCTAACGGTCCGTCTGACCTCTTCTGAGCAGAGTTCCATATTGCCTTCCCCAATTGGCTCTGGCTTATTCCCTTCTTCCTTGTATTGAACTTCTTTCCTCCTCCTCCCATTCTTATCTCTTTACAGTATCTTTTCTCTGGCTCCCAAATCTATAACGCTCAGTGTGGAGTTCCCCAGTCCCGGAATAACACAGAGAATACTTATCTCTACTTCTCTACTTGCTATGAAACTCTAGAATAAAATAATTGTTTTTAAGGCCTTGCATCCACCACTTGTCAAGCTGACATTTAGTAATTCGTTTTGGCGCCAACCCGGTTTCACCAGAGATGCGGACAAAATTCAAACAGATCAAAAATGCCCTCCTCTAAGTGGCTGTTAGAACTCCAAATTAACTCTGAATCAGACTAAATCTACTCCATTTGGACAGTTTCCCACTTATTTCGCCCCTCTCCCTCTCTCTTCCCCTTCTTTTTCCACATGCATTGATTTTGCATGTGCTTATTTGCCGGCATAGAGCATTTGCAAATAGTATTCAGCACATGCAGGCAATTAAAGAACCTACTGAAATTGCATGAAGGGGAGGTGAGAGGCTGCTGCTGGAAGGTAAATGGAGGCGGACGCTTTGTCAAGCTGCAGGTGACCAGCTCATTTGGGTTCAATCCTCCTAGAAACATTCTCAACAACATACTCCATGCGTCTGAATTCAAGAAAATAAGTCTTTTAATACTAGAAGAAAAAAGAAGAAGAGATAATAATAATAATAAATCAATGTGGATGACATGCATGCGTGTATTAATGATAATTGTTGAAGATAGTGGAATGGAGATGGTAGGATGGAAATGGTAGGAGGAATAGGGGGAGATAGCAAGATATAGGTTTTGCATTTTTGGTAGGGTGGTGGTGAGGTATTTTTTTCTTGTTCTTCTTTCAGTAGGCATGGGTGTCAAGCGGTCAGTTGGGCCCTGCCCCTCATAATCGGAAAATGGTTTGCAGATTGGTGAGTATTGGAGGGAAAATATTAAAAAATAATAAATAGAGGCCTGTAAAGTTCCAAGAGGTTTCTGTGGATTTGGGTACAGCCTTGTTTCGAGTCCGTGATAGTGCTTGGATTGAGGTGTTTGTGAGTTGAAGGGAGAGAGAGTGTGGGCGCAAAATTGGGGTTAGAGCCCGAGGGAGTCGGGCAATTTTGTGTTCAGCGAGGTAGTACAGGCTTTGTGGTGGTGTATCACGATGAATTTCGGGGCAAGCAGTCGGCCTTTTGGCGGGTTTGGTGTGGATGATATAAATGAGTCAGGTGGGTTTATGGTGGACGGGAATGACAGTTCCCTGCAGCAGGGCAATGAGAAGAGGCAGAATGCAAGCAATGAACAGAGACTGGCACCGCTGAAGATCTCAATGATTCTTCGATCATACAGTAATTTCGTGACTCTTAGCAGATTCCAGCTCTTTGAAAGGGACATAAGCTTGTTTAAGCTGGTAGGCTTTGTTCGGAATGTTGAGCATGAGGAGTACCCGCAGAGACTCCGTTTCTATTTGGATGATGGGTCGGGTCTGATTCTAATTGATTGGCTGGTGGATAATACCGGGACAAAGTACAAGCAGAACCTGGTCAGCTCAATCCACGAGGGGTGCTTCGTCAAGGTTTTTGGCGAGCTGACTCTTATGGTGTCTGAGCCGTCTGTTAGAGCCTTCGTTGTGCGGCCATTGGTCTGCACAGACGAGATTTCCCTGCATGACATAGATGTAGCGAGCTACATTGTCCGGAGTCTGTACGGGGAGTCCACAGAGGCTGCGGGCCTCAAGGCCTCCGAGTCGAACGTGCTGACCGGCAGACAGGGGTCAGTCGGCTTGGATGGCCCTGGCGACCACTCTAAGGAGCCCAATCAGGGCTCTCTGACCTCCATATTCAACTTGAGTGGCCAGTTTGGGGGTAATCCGGCCTCCAGCACGTGCCACAGTGGCGGTGGGTCTACTTACTATGGCAATGACCAAAACGTCCCAATGAACAGACAGCCAATCAAGGTGGTTTCGGCGATCGCACCAAAGTCCAGTGGCTTTGCTTCGATTCCTGGGGTCCAGGGCAATCCTCTCAGGCTGAGGGAGGTCATTTCCTCAATATTGGACCAGGCCTCCAACACGGGAAGCCCCGAAATGACCATTGATGGGATATTTGATTCCTTGATAACAAGGGACATTCACGTTACTCAGGACGAAATCAGAAGTCAGCTCAAGAATTTGGTGGGGGAGGCCAAGGTATACCAGACGAACCCCCACACCTGGAGAGCTACAGGGTATTAGAGACACACCTGGGGGGAAGACGAAAGCCTCCTGCCCAAAGTCTAGACGGGATCATTGGGCGACAAAGTGCAGTCTATAGAGGAAAGGAGCCACCAGGATGAGGCATAGCCAAGAGCCGGCTCAGGATACCCACACCCTCATCACCAAATACTCGATACCCATATCTGGTAGAGCTAAAGAGATGTGGCTATGCGAGATTTTTTTCAAGTGGATACTGGTGAGTGCACAACGGCCAGTTTCTGGTTGCCGCTGAATCGTGGAATACTGGATGGTTAATTGGCATCTCCGGCCCCCCTTGGGAGCAATTCCTGGCTATTATTGCGCTCAAAAAGGGGGAAAGTGACTTTGGAGAAAAAAGCCCTCACATCCTCTTTTGGGCAGAGAATGTGAGGAGAGTTTGGAGCGGAAGAGACAGAGTTCCGTTTCAATGAAGGGTGAGTCCGGGGGGGTTGAGCTGGCATGGTGGAGGTCGAGAGGGGCCGAGGAGATAATCTCCGACTCGGAGCACATGCTGGCCGATGACTCCAGACTGTCAACCGGGTCCGACCAGGTGGATGGCTCCTTTAACGGCGGGATTCCGAGGAGAATACTGTTTGAGATAACGGTGAGTGGTCAAATGAGTTCCAGACCCGCCCCTCTCTTCAGCCGGGGGTGAGGATCGAGAATCCAATGACTTGCTTGTATGGATGCTGCAGGGAGAAGCGGGGACAGGGAAGACGCAGTGGTGCTTAACGCTGATCAGCTCCGTGTTGCTGAGAGGCGTGGATTGGAGGGAGCTGGGGGGGCCGAAGGTAGGTACCGGGATAGTATGCGTAATTTTCACGGAAAATGGGGCATTTCCCATGGGGAGGCTGGCCGAAATTCTTAGATCGAGGCTGGAGGTGGAGTACCTGCGACAAAGTTCAAGAGGGGAGCTGGAGGAGGGCAAGGCCGCATCTCTGGACGTTCTCTCGGAGAAGTTGGTGGCTCTTGTCAAGGTGTACAAGATCTCAAGTCTGGATGATATGTACGCTTTCGTGAAGAGGGTCATTCCGGGGATCTGTTTAAACCACAGGGTGGATGCGATCTTTATTGACTCCATTACGAATATTTACCGCTCAAAAGTCTCCTTTTCTGACAACTCCTCGGTCTCCACAGGCCTGATACAGCTCTCCAACATATTCAAGAGGGTCTCCATGGATCAGAACTGCTGGCTTGTTGTCACAAATCAGACAACATCAGAGATGAGTGATATGCAAGTATCCACAGGTACCGGAATGAATAGCTGTATTGTGGGGAATAGGCAAAAGCCAAGCCTCGGGCTTGTGTGGTCAAACTCGGTGAATTGGAGGATCTTCCTGTCAAAGAGAGCGGCGTATAGATCACTCAGGGACTCAGGCACGTCATTCAGAGAGCTGAGAGTCGAGCTTTCATCTGAGGTCCCGAGGATCAGGTAAGTCAGCAGGCCCGCGACCAGCGGGAGTGCAGCGACAAAAACAAACGACTTAATTAACTAACTTTATGTCTCTACTCGACCAGACTACCTTTTTGTATTCAGAAGAGGGGGATCTCGGACTTGGCACCTGGCGACTAGCTAGCTCGCTTTAAGCTTAACTTGCTTGGAGAATATTGGGACAATGGAGGAGGCCAGCTGGATGAGGAGGATGGCGAGGTAGTAGGTGTGGATCTTGAAGGGGATCCAGGTGGCAATCCTCGCAAGACGGGGGCTGTTCACGGAGACGGCCTCGTTGAGCAGATTGAAGAGGATCAGGTAGATGGCACAGGCCTGCAGCTTCTCATTAGTCTTAGAGCTGAGAGAGTAATAGCTGTCCCCAATGTAGCTGGTCGTTCTCAAGCTTATTATTAGTGGGTACAGGTATCCAAAGACCATGCAGCCAATCAAGTTAACTATAAATGAGGGGAACAACAGGATAACCCACTGCGGGACATGTCCTATCAGAATGATCGCAACCAGAACCCAGTACCTGAGTCTGTTGGACTTGCTTGTCATATTTTCCACGACATACAGACAAGATCCTCTCAAACCCTCAGGCAGCCAGCTCATGATCAAGTTATTGTCCAGCAGACTCATAATCACTCCAAGCTGGCCAGAGGCCCTCCGCTCGCCCTCCTCCCCAAGGTTGGGACTGGCTCTGCTCGAGTCCAGCGAGAGCTGCGGCATCGTATTGCTGTGGAGCAGCTCCGGCTTGACGGAGGCCCTGCTCTTGCGTCTTCTCGCGCCGGAGACCCTCGTGCTGTCCTCCAGCTCCCTGGTGATCGAGGGAAGTGACTTGGTGGCGCTCTTGGGGTTTAGCTGGGAGAGGGTGTTGGAAGCCTGGGAGGCACTGGGCGTCTCGCCTCTCCCATACAGCTGGCTGAATAGAGATATCCCAAACAGACTGCTGGAGATCCAGTCTATGATTAGAATGATGTAGTTTCTTAGTGGCGTGGAGAGCGATGGATACTCGTATACTAGTAGACTCTTCCCTGCGGAGGAGGATGAGCGCCTCCTCTGAGGACACCTAACGTTGCAACCTTCTTCGTCGGCGCGATCCGTATCTGTGAGATTCCCCTCCTCTTGGCTGTAATTTCCGCTCCCTCTGCTGTAGTCCCGGTCTTGCCCCTCGTCCTCTCCCTCTTCCTCCTCTTGGTCGCTTCCTCTGTAGCTGAGGCGGCCTTGGTTGCGACCTGCAAGATCTATACCGACATTGATCTCCATGTTCTTGAAGATGATGGAGAAGCAGCCGTCGCTGTCTCGGATGAGCTTGATCTGGATTAGGATGTTGAGCACGAGAACCGAGGCGAGCAGGTACTTCCAGTTCATGTTAATGGTCAGAATGAGGATGTACTTGAGAATGCATGCAGGGGGCTTGAGGACCAGTCTGAATAGCTTTAGTGGCTTTGAGATGAGCCGGTACCTGTTTGTAAGGATTATCAATTTAGAGTTGGAGCCTGACACGCTGTTAATGGTGTTCAAAATGAGAATATTCATGACCTTTAAGTAGTTTATTGCGATGCTGGAGATGTACTTGAAGCCGTTACCCAGGATGTAGCTCCTGAGGAAGAAGTAGATGAGCCAGAGGCTGAAGTAGTCGACCCAGCACTGGACAGTCTTTATCTGGATGACTTGTCTTGCCATGAGGCTTTTCGGACTCAGAAGCGTCAGGGGATTGCTGTCCTCGCTCGTTCTTTGTGATGACCGATGGTATCTGCTTCCAACACGGCTGGAAACAGCCTCCAGGAAACGCAGTACCAGGTCGGTGTTGTTGTACTTGTCTACCAGCGAAATGACCTGGCCTAGTTGCGAGTCCGGAGGGCAGCCTCCTCCCAGTAAGGAGTCGTAGACTGAGGTGGTGGCCTTGGCCATGGGTATCCAAAGAATCCAAATCCGCACCAACACTGTCTCAAAGTAGAACTTTGGAACAAGAATACACAAGGGCAGGTATATTGTGAAGATGAAGATCAAATAGGGCGATAGCACGAAAAGTAAATGATTAATTAAAATGGACCATTTCATGTAGTAACGCTCTCTCCATATCTTTAGCAGACTGTATACCTTATTACCCAAATACACCAGTAGATACAGTATTACAATGGTTACCAGAATGTATATCTTTTGCTGCAGAGTGACCAAATCCGAGACTCTTGCAGCCACCCGGACCACCGTCCTAAAGAGGGAAACCAGATACGAGTTGAACTGGAAGACCCATGCCAGCAGGGATGTCGCAAACAGGACCGTATTCACAAAGAGCTCAACCAGAATCTCTGATATCTGCTTAACCGATTGAAAGAGCTTAATAAATCTGAAAAGCAGCACATCTTCCCTGGATGCACCTCCACCCGGAGACTGAAAGCTATTCATCAACGGAGGCCTACGCTTTGTCGCTAATTACTGGAGCCTGGATTCTTAGACCTGGGGATTCTGGGAGCTTTCTCTAGCTGAATTTCCAGATCCACATTCAAGACCCACTAAATCTGAGCTCACTCCAACTCCAAGGGAAAGCTCTAAAAGACCAAGTTACATCTAGGAATAGGTCGCACTCGGATGCTGTTACGAGCCAAGCACCGTCTCTGACTGTCGGAGATCTGCCGATAATTATAGTGCTTGCCTATTTTAAAACTACCTTTTTTGCTTCTCTCAGCCCAAGAATTTGTGGAGTTTGCGCGGTACATGCACATGATTATTTTTTTTACACGTAAGCGAGGATGAAAAGTGTGGGGAAATTGCATTAAAAAAAATTGACACACAGAATTAAATAGACCAGATAAAGAGAAAGTTTATAGTTTTTTAGTTGAAGATTGGGAGGTCGAGGGAACGTAGTCGGACCTTTTCACACTGATTTCTGGAGGAGCCTCGTCCTGTTGAGTTCGCTGGGGTTTGTGTGCAAGTGGGATGACAAGGCAAATAAGGTAAAAAAAAGGCCAGGAGAGTGATTGGACAGTTTTGGCTCTGACTTACTGGGGTCCATTCGAAATAGACACCTCATGCGTCGAGAGAGCGAGAAGCTGAGTGAGACCAGGAAATACTCCTTGGTGGTTTAAGAAGGCTTGTATGCACAGATGCATGCGCAGATATTGAGTGATAGAGAGATTCCCATATTTTGTTTATTTGAAAATGATGAGTACCTGGCTGATAGTGTTTCTGGTCCATTTAATTTTTTCCACAACCTTTTTAACATCATTTTCGCTGGGACTATTAATTAATGCAAGGATTAGACAGTACATTTTAATATGGACAACATGGTGTTTGTGGTTACTGGGTTCATTTTTGTTTTCTCTGGGGAGAGTGATGCTGGGGCTTTATCATATATTTAGGATATCCGTGAACATAATACTCTTTATTTGGTCCAGTCTGCTGCTAAGATTAAGTTTGTGGATTAGAAGCTTCCATACAACAAGGGACGAGCTGTACTATAGGCTAGAGCGGTCGGACAGCTACGACGAATGGTTTAGTATAGGAGTTCAGCTGGACGAGATCTGTGGGGGGAACGAGTGGAGGGCCAAAGAGGAGACCGACGACTACCAGTGGATTTATTTGAAGGAGTACATATTTAGATTGAGGGAGGCGAGGAAGTGTGGTAACTTGAAGAAGCTAGTGTTTCTACTGAGGTGGTGCTGCGATCGGAACTTTGCGTCCATTTCAAAGCAGGGTCTTTACAATAAGGCCTTTTCAGGTACCAAGAAGTTAATTGATGAGTTTGAGGAGGAGATTGAGAGCGTATTTAAATTTCTGATATTCTGTTCAAAGTCTCAAGAGCTTTCAGGAGAGCTGGACAGTGCATTGAGTGACAGGAGCGCCTTTCGGTTTTCCCCAGACCAGGTTTCAAGGTCGAATTCAATAGAGAGATTGATAAGCTTTTCCAAGGAGTCTAGCGTCTACTCGGGTAATTCCGCAGCCAACAACGAGGAGGGGAGTCTAGTGGATTTTTGCTTGGGAGATGAGGACGAGGGCGAGGGCCTGAGCATTGACGAAATAGAGGTGCTCCTGAGCGAGGAGAACAAGGAGAACTCTAAGGGCGACGTGGCAAGGGCGGACGGATCTAACAAGTTTTTTGAGCGTGAGCATGAGAGTGGGCTGACTGGAGATGGTTTGGGCGACTATAACAGCCACAAAGATGTCCACTGCTCCCCAAGAAGCATATATTTCGGGAACAGGGAGCTGAGGAACGCGTCAATCTCATCCGACTTTAAGAGGATGACGCTTCGAGATACCTCGGTTCAGACGTGTAACAAGTGTCTGGGCGAGTCAGGCCCCTGCATTGGCCAAGAATGCAGCAGCACCGAGCGGGAGGCCGGGAGCATGCTCCAAGGGGACGGTGGTAGTGGGTGGAGCTCTGACTGTGGGCTCCACACCGAGCTCAGGGACGAGGGGAACTTGCAGAGTCTCTACAGCTTTGAAACAGGCACAGGATCAGCTCTTACGTGTTCCAGAGGCGAGAGTACGATTACGGGCAACAATTTAATCCACTATCTGGAGATTTTGGGGCACTCCACTGGGAAAACGGCACTGTGCTTGAGTGGAGGCGGAGCCCTGGCGATGTATCACCTGGGCGTGGTAAAGGTGTTGCTGGAGCAGAATATAATGCCAAAGATCATTAATGGGACAAGTGGGGGTTCCATTGTGGCAGCTCTTCTTGCAACTAAGAGTGATAGGGAGATTCTAAGTGAGTACATTAAGCCAACGGTTTCGAATATGCACGGACAGCGCTGGTTTCCGCCTCTATTGGACCAGATCCGGCACTTCCTGGTAAAAGGATACATGATCGACCCAAAAGATTTCATTAGGACTTGCCAAACCTACTTTAAGAATTACACCTTTTACGAGGCTTACAAGCTGACAGGAAGAATTGTGACCATAACAGTAAGCCCGACTCACATCACAACCGAATTTGCCGAACCGCTCGTCCTGAATTGTGTAACCACTCCTGATATACTCATTTGGAGTGCAGTTGCAGCATCCTGTGCGTTGCCAGGCCTAATGCCGGTGGCTGAGCTGTTTGCAAAAGAAAACCACACGAATCGGATTATTAGATATTTCCCGCCTGGAATGAAGTGGATGGATGGGTCAATTTCTCAAGATATACCTCACAAGGAGCTCTCGACCTTATTCAATGTCCGGCAGTTTATAGTTTCCCAGGTAAATCCGCATCATGCTCCGTTTGTCTCCATAAACCCAACCAATACGAGCATTTTCCATCCAGAACGCACATTCTTACAGAACGTTTTGAATTGGCTAACTTTGGATATTAAGTACAGGTACACCAAGCTAGCAAAACTCAAGCTGATCCCAAAACTCTTTGGAAAGGACGTTAGCAACTTCTGGATGCTACAGGAAATTGAGGGCCACGTCACAATTGCCCCGAGAGTCTCTCTGTTTGACTGGTACAGGTGCATTAACCACCCGTCCTACAATGACATGCTCCACTTTATCACCGAAGGCGAGAGAAGAACCTGGCCTCACGTTATGAGAATCAGACACATGAACTTCCTCGAGAGAACAATTAAACAGGCCGTTCGTAACATTAAATACGGAGACAAAACCAAATGAAACTCCTCCATTTTCCAAAACTCTTGCATGCTTTGCGCCACCTGCTAGACCCTATTTAAAACAATAGGCGGCAGGTGTGGGGAAAATTGTTATTAATGACGTGTCAATTTAGTAATAAATTTGCATGTTGTGTTATGCAGGAAACGTAATTGCATGCACGCATGCAGATTTCTCTAGAAATTGTGCGAACCCGTTTTAATTATCCGTTTGCTTTTTAGCAGAGTGAGTCCTGAATTTCCCAAGAATTCTTCATCTCTGGGAGATGTGTGTCTGTCTCTCCGCTGCGGTCCGGCATCGCAGGTCGACTCTAGTAATATTGAATCGGGTCCTGTTTTCTCTCAAAAAAAAATTGATTCCGACAGTTGTATTGGTTCATGGCCGCTTTGCATCTTCTAGGGGAGGAGAGTGACCTACTTGTGCAGAGGCCACTGCATTCATTGGGCTTTGGAGACAAGAACAAGAGAATTAATTTGTCCAAGGGGAGGGATGGTACAGAGAAATGGGAGTCAAAACACCAAATCCAAGGAAAGATACCTCCAAAAATGGCCTCTCTGATTTCTAATATGGCTCTTTAAAGACTTTTAGCGGAGAATTTACCAGTTTTTGGGAAGAGGAATTATCCGCATGGTCAACATGACATGGCGCCATCTACAGATTCTGTCCAGAAGTACAAGATAGGGGTGAAGAAACAAGAATAATATTAATAATAATAAATAGGGAGTCAGACAAACGGAAGGGTTTGCATATATATATATATATATATACATACACATATTTATATATGACATAGCTCTGAAAATTTTGGCCACTTACTTGTTTATTCTCGGTCCGTAGGAGTAGCATTTTGTTCCCAATAAAAGGACTGAAAGAAGACTAGTATGAGAAATGGCTCCCGAATCAAAAGACAGGTGGGTACTACTGGGAGTGATGGGTTCCCAGTGCGAGGAGTCAGTAATAAGGAGTCTTGGACATTCATTCTGGGTTAGCGATTTAAGATGCTCAACATTGGAATCTCCAGAGAGAAATTTGAAATTGAGGCTTATTCAGGATCTTTTTCCCAAGGAGGGGATTTGGCCCGAGCTGATAAAGATCTGTGATGGAGTCAGACTAGACTCTTTTGTGGAATCCGAAAGCGATTTCAGTGAGGAAATATTGAATTTATTTTCTGAAATTAAATTAAAAGGAGATCAAAGAGTCAAAGTATATCTATGGTATAACTTTAAACCAAGCTTGTTAAGTAATTATAACTCCTGCAGAGGTATTCTAACTCTAAGCAATAGTACAGTCAGTTACGAGGTGTTATCTCACTTAAAGAGTGAATTTTCTGTCAAGATTGATGAGAAAGGTAGACAACAACTTTTGAGTCTCTTCAAGACATCAATTTTAAGTGGGAAGTTATTTCCAGACCTCATTATTCCATTTGATGGATCCCAGAAAAAACAAAAGCTTACTGAGCCATCCTATGATTTATGCTTCTCCAGCTGTAAAGTATTAAACTGCATTGAACATTTGACTTTTACTTCAGATTTCATTAATTCACTTTCAATCAATGCTATTATGAGATATCTGAATAAAGAGCTTGAATCTTCTGTGAGCCATCTTTTTCATGAGGAAAATCTATCCAGATATGACACATCATACATGAACCGTAAAATTTGTCACATTCCTACTGAGATCTGGTGGATCATCTTGGACTTTTTAGATGAACATTCAATCCACCAAATCAGACATTTGAGTAAATCTCTCCGTCTTGTATGGCTGGCATATCACAGAAATAACCTCCTTCCTCATCAGAGAAGATCTGTTACTTGGCTTTTAGAGCGTGAATCCCATACTAGAGAAAAAGATCACTGGCTCCTTCAAAGTCCAATAAAATATTTAACCTCCTCTGACGATATCTTCAAATATTTATCCATATGGCATTTTCTAACAATTAAGGATTTATCAAAGCTAGTAGAACCACACCTTCTAGACAAAATTATTTGGGATTCTAATCAATGCCATCTAATGGGAATCAATCAACATCCCAAATATCTAAACTTTAATATTTCAAATCTAGCATTCCAAAGAAATTCAAATATTGCTCTATACTTTAACCACACCAATAAAGTCATACACTTGGGTTTTATACCAAAATCTATAATTGAATTCAAAAATAAATACTTTGGTATCACTAGAGGAGGTATCTTTTGTGATGAACCTGGACTTGGTAAAACACTCACTATTTTATCTTTAATCAGCAAAACATATGGCCAAATCTCGAACACTCATATTAATAGAAATATTTCATACTTTGAATATCCAGATGGAGTAATCCAACTTTTATATCAAATTAATCAGACAAATTCTTTCAGATTATACTTGACTAATATCAACAATAGCACTCCTCCTATTGGTCTTATTAACCTCTTGCCAATTCCCACTCAGACTTGTTCTGAAGCTTCAAGTGACTTTTCTGGATCTCATAAGCCATTTCTGCTTTTACCTAGTGGATCAACTCTCATTATTGTGCCTAATCATCTTATACAACATTGGACTGAAGAAATTAAAAAGTGGTATAATGTTGAAGTTATCTCCAGTATTACCACCACTCATTTGAGGGATGTATCCAAATCCCAAATCTCCAATCATGAAGCTCTGATTTATTTATTTGATGATCCATCTAAAGACCATATTCCTGAGCCAAGTATATTAGCTTCATCAAAAATTGTCATATTATCTTATAGAATGCTTACAAGACAATTTCAGCTCTGTAAAGTCAAACAAAATTATACCAGAGCCTATATTGATAAAAACAAGAAAAGTAATAATTCTGATGAACAAGCCTTTTTTAGACCAGAAATGAGCTCCATACTTCAAATTAAATGGCTCCGACTAATCATGGATGAAGGACATAATATTGGGAATTCTGAGATCTCGTCAACCTTGTATCAACAATTCATATTCAAAATTCAATCCGAATTTAAATGGATCATGTCTGGTACTCCATTACCTATTTCTATAATAAAATCTATCCATACCAATATACCAAATATATTCAAATTCTTAAAATTAGCCATAATATGTGAAAAGACACGTAATTATGAGCAAGAATCTGTTAGAAGCTCCAGAAGTTCTATTCGAATGGAAGATCATGAGAAACTATCCAATACTTTTATTAACCATTCATCCATACTGAAGCTGATTTCCAAGCCAAGCCAATCTGTCAAATTATCACCTATTGGATTATTTGCATTATTTACACAAATTGCCTCCATTGTAGTTGTTAATCAAAAGAATGGATATCTACGTAATCATCTACCAAACTTAGTTGGACCAATCAAAAAAGCTATTCAGCCTTTTATTGATCATGAGTTTTATATTTATCATCTTCTCTGTGAATTGACTCAAAGAAATTTATTCTGTACTTACTTTAATCATGATAATGTTGACTCTTTATTACATCCACATAATGTTAATTATCGTCAAGAAGTAATCTGGAACTTAAGATTTGCTTCAATTCTTGGATTCACTATGAATATTAAAGACTTTATTCTGGATCATAACAAGTTAGAGCTTATTAGAAATATGAATCTATCAATTCCATATATCTCAGTATCCAGTAAAGATATTCAAGAACTTAGACTAATGCTCGAAAATAGACATCCAGACTATGAAAATGATTACTTTTATCCACCAGAGTCACCATCTAGACTACAGTATGTATTGGACTATTTCACAAACATCAAGTTAGCACCACTAAAAGATGATTCAGAATCAGGAAATTGTCCATCCTCACCAAACTATTATAAATGTGACTCATGCAAACAAGTCATTTTGTTTCCTCTCATTGTACCATGTCCCAAAATCCATTTGATTTGCATTTACTGTATTATGAAGAAGCACGGCTATGAACCCATTAAGGTGGATTTATCATCACCAAATAACCAAATGAGTCCCGATCTTAACTTGAAGAATAAGTTCTATTGGCCCAAAAGAGGTCCCATCCGATTTTGTGTAATCTGTGGAGATCAGTTTCAAATCAATTCTGACTTTTTTGATCGATTACAAATACCCATACAAATTTCTCATTTAGAGCTTAAAAACATGGTCGATTCAAACTCAAGCATGGAAATCACCCCTAAAGATCCTCAAATCAATACATCATCCAATATGACAGCATACTTTAAATTCCCTCTAATCTGTCAACTAAGAGATTTATTGTTTAGGAACTTTAAATCTCCAGAAATTGAAGAAACTATCAATCAATTATATACGAAATTTGCTGATATTAGAACAAGCCACATTAACAATTATCTATATAATTATATCCACTCCTTTGGTGACTCAATACTACCATTTAATGAAATATATAACAATATCCCACTAATATCAATTGGACTAATCTCTCTATCAAGCTCCAAGCTGAGATATATCCTACACTGCATTCTTAAAAATCTGGAGGAAAATCCCAACATTAAGATCATGATAGTCTCCAGTTTATGGCAACAACTGGACTTTCTATTTTATACCTTAACAATTATACTAAATGTTGGAGCTTGTAGATATTATCCACATATACCAAAATCGGAATTAAAACGCTCCATATCCAACTTTAAGAAAGAAAACAAGACAAATAGCTTCCCAGTCTTACTTTTAAGTATTGATATCGGATCTCATGGCTTGGACCTATCTTGTGTGTCAAATGTCTACATTCTAGATCCAATTGCAGATGAATCCATTGAAAATCAGACAATTTCAAGAGCTCACAGAATCAGATCCAGTGGAGTTAACTACTCTTATTTTGTCAAGGTAAAGTATTGTCTAATTAAAGACACATTTGAGGACTTACTATTTGATTACATCCAATATAAAAGGTTTGTGGACCAAAACAGTAAAAGTCTTGTCAAAAGAAGCTCCAACTTGAGAGATGAGGACTTGGATAAAGTAAGGAGATTAAGCAAAACAAGAAGAAGAAGAAGCTCACAAGGCGGAAACTCCCACATTCGAAGGACAAAGTCCAACAGTGAGCCAAGTCCTACATTTCTTGAAGAAGAGGAAGATACAAGAATTGATTTAGATTCCAATAAACAAACAATTGAATCCAACTTTCTAGATCTAGACCCAACACAGCTATTGCTCCGAATCTTTCTCAGATGAACCTCATAATCCAGAAGATCTATTGGATAGCTTTTTAAATCGGCCTCTTGATGCAATTCTTACCTTTGTTTGAAGCTTATCCTCCATTTCAACCATTGCCTCCACCTTTTGGTTATTATATCTAATATGACTCAGGAACTTCTCACGATCCTTCTCATTGTACTCCAGGAATCCAAGATCCTCTTTGGCTGATCTTAATTCTTGCTCATACCTACTACTATCACCAATCAACCTTTGACGAATTCTTCTTCCTCCACGTACTGCTGCTAATCCCCTTATATGACCTCTAGAATTGGGACCAATGAGATGTATTTTGCCCTCAATAGTGGTATTATTCCCTGATTTATGACTTTGTATCGGAAACTTAGTAATACTTTCTTTAATCATTCTCTGACCCTGAACAAAGCTATAATACTCCTCCTGTGGATCATCCTCCTGCTGTAATCTCTCATGCATTGGTAGAAATGATTTTGGGATCTTTGACTTTCTAGACTGTGAGCCATTCAGGCTCTTTTTGGATGGACTCAAATTATAGTGGATCTTATCCATATATTCCTTCTTCTTTTGAACTGCCTCCTTATAACTTTTCAAAGAATCATAATAACTCTTCCAGGTTTTTTCAATACCCTCTCCTCTATACAGATTCCTCTCCGAATCATATAACTCACTTAGATCATATTCAATCCTCACCTCAGGACCAGAATAAGGGCTCATTCCTTGTAATTGCCATTTATTTGTCTCACCCTCCTTAATATTACTAGATGATGCAGAAACCTGTATACTATCAACACTATGCAGCTCCTTAATGTCTTTGGAGTCATTTTCAAACATGAAGTTTGTTGGACCACTCTGAGCGTGATTCAAATTCCCTGGCTTTGATTGATTATTTTCATTTATTTCACTCATTACCTGCTTATGGTGAATCTCTAAATCATTCATCAATGAGTCAAGATCCTTGTCTTCATTCTGGACATCAACATCAAAGGAGGTCTCCTCCAAGTACTTTTGTACTCCCACTTCGCTTGTCTGACAGTTCTTTTTCTCCAGATCATCCTCCCAAAGATACCGATCATCATTGTCACCATTATCATCCAGCTCGTCAAAGTAAGCCTCTAGATTAGAGTCTGCTGGAAGATTGGTGATATTTCTTACCATTGCAATTCCCCGATTACTAACTATGGCCTTAATCACGTTATCCTGTCTTAGTGTTGAGTTGGAAAGTCCCTTAGCCTTTTGGAAGAAGGTCTTCTTAACATTATCTTCCTTAGACTCGCTTTTATTGGAGGTTGAGCTCTCATTAAACAACAGAAACTGATTCTTAAATGATTGAGTTATCGGAAGCTCCTCCAGAATCCATGGGAATTTTATCGGTATCTTATTTAAATCCGTAATAATCTGCAGAGTGGAGTTCGGATTCCCTGATGACTTTTTATTCTTGGAGTTACTTGGAGTATCATCATGAACTGAGCTGTCATCTTTTGTAAGGATGAATGTACTTGACCCATCAATATTCTCATATCTTTTCCCCATTCTTCCTGCAGATGGCAAAAGCCTTAACTGTCTATACATGATGGAGTCCTTATTTATCTTATCTCGATCATACACTCCAAGTGCCTTTTCCTCATCCATAATCTGATAGTCCAATTTAGTCCCGATACTTGGCAACAGCTTTGATGACCATGAAGGTGCTCTCTCATGAAATGTGTCTTTCTTAAGCTGCTGTGATAACTGTACCAGAGGACTCCTATCAAAAATGTGCTTGTTATTCTTAAAATTGCCAATATTAGTACCCAAACCGGAGTCAACAACACCTCCTACCATATCATATACTAGTGTCCCGTCTCTTCTTGTATTTGAGAGATTCATAGAAGTATGGGAAATTGTCGAGACAAATAGTGGATAAGCTGAGAGCTGCTTATCTAGCTGAGTCTCTCCCTTAACATGCATAGAAACGTTTTCATAATTCATTGCATACTTCTTTGACTGCATCCTATCCAAGAATTTAATGACAAACTCTGCAGCTTTGGCCTCCGTCACAAAATCTTTAAATGTTGAGTCTCCTGAGTTTGCCTCTCCGCCTGCGTTCCCCTCAATGATATTCCAATCCTTGATCATCCCGTTGATTCCCCTCTTAATCTCCAGCTCCTTCTTCTTGCTATCCAGCTTTTCATTGACTCTGGACGAATACTTCTTGCTGATTACAACCGTCAGCTCCTCCGTTGTCGAGTTGTCTCGCTTTGGAGCCTCCACTGCACCTGGGATCAAATCCAACAATCTATATGACTTTGGCGCCTGCTGATATGACCTTTTAGCCGACTCCAGTATACTAGTGGAGGAGTTGATGGCTCTGTTCATTCTATCCTGTGTCATAAACCTCAACCTCTGAAACCCCTCCATAGTAAATAGCTCCTTTTCTGCTGACATCTTGCCCAATATCTCCCGTACAGATACTTGGCTCCGACAAACAACAACTTCCAGATTGCAGCCGCCTTACTTGCATTGCATGCGGGATTGAGCAATTTAATTACAAACCCTCCACACTGTTGCCCACCCAACTTTGATTGCTGACCTCAAATCCACAATCGCTTGCAAAACCCTGTCAACTCTGCAACCTCTCCCCGCATATACCCCTCATATCCATCACCAAAACAACTCAATTCAAAAATTAGACCCAATCCTGCCAAACTTGCTCTTTGCCTTGGTTCATAGTACAAAATGTAATTTTTGATTCTACTATCACCCACAAACTAGCATGAAAAATCTATTTTTGATGGCGCGCGCGCCCACCACGTGTCAGTTTTGATTAATTACATGCAGAAAAATAAATGTATAATTGTGGAGGGAGGTGGTGGATATATATTAATGTAAATCAATGGCAATAATTGTGATGGTTTTTTCTTCTTTTTTCTCTTCCCCCTGGAGGAGAGGGCTGGAGGGGTAGTAGTAGTGGTAGTGGTGGTCTGTACTGTTATTTAGGTCTGTAAAGGGGGGACTGCGGAACTACAGTGAGTGGAATGCAGAAAACAAAGTGGTGGAGAGATTTGTACAGTCAAATTACATAGTGGGGAACTGTGATAAGGTCTAAAAAACATGTATACAAGCGGTAAGTAGGTGTGTGATGATAGCAGTCCAAATAAAGAAAAGTTAGGAAAGTAGGAGGGTGTGGACTACTCTAAATAATAATATCTATGAAGACCATAGTCAAAGGTCGGAGCTAGTTTTTTTTTTCGTTTGATTTTTGCATTTCGAGCACGACCTTTTCTTGATTTGGTTTTTTTTTTCTCCGGAGCTAAAGGTGACACTGTTTTGTTTGTTAGAGAGGTGTTATTAGCATGATGAACATTCCTCAGAGTTAGATTATAGTCAAACTTTACTACCTTTATTTCTTCAGAAATATCTCTATTAATTTCTAGAGATTGGCTGTCAATTTCACTTTCTTGCTGGGAGTGCTTGGGTATCTTACCACGTATTTGGCTTGAATCCAGGTGACTAAACATTTCCAACTCCACCAGGTTCAAAACATCATAGTAGAGTCTCCAGAAAGACATCAGCTGAATTGAGGAGCAGACCTCCTCTGATTTGGGGATGATCTTTTTGATAACTGAGCGGTGAAAATAGTCCATGAACGGAGTGTTTCTTGGGAACTGAGTCGAGGTGACATTCATGAATTCTCTACTGTCAGAAATAAAGAGCTGCAAAAAGCTCTTCTTTATGGACTCTAGGCTCTTCCTGAACTTCATACTCGGCTTGCCTATTTTGCTGTCTGCTTGATTGGAGTCGTAATAGCCAACCTCCCCTTGAGAGATGGCGCTGACAAACAAATGGTCATCTAGTGCCTGGTGAATTAAAAGGATACAGGCAAGAATGATTAAAGTGCTTGAGCTAAGATTCATCTTGTTACACAGTTACTCGATTTGGTCTGTCAGTCACTAATTTGAAAAAAAGACCAGTTGTACTTTTCGGATACTTCATTCCCGAGATTCCACGGCTTTATGCAAAGCATGCGGAGTTGTGAGATTGGCGTTCGACAACCAATACCCAGGAGCTTGTGGATCTATCCTCAAGCAATAAGAACCGAGTGACAGCTAACTTGGTAATTAAGTCTTTACCCTTTGAGCTTTTCAAGAAAATTTTTTTTTTTGGATGCAGTATTCTTTTTTACATTGGGTATAGGTATCGGCATTTTGGCGCCACTTTTTGAAGAAGCTGGGATAAGGGGGAGCGAAGAAGGAACGTATTTGGAGCAGGCTGGCAAAAAAAAGTAATTAAGCAAAAGTAGAATAGAGATTCGAGGGGAGTGGTCTGGATTTTGTCTGTTAGTAGTGTTTGTGTCAGGCGTTGATCAGCTGTGTGAGCAGGAGTTTGAACCTTGTTGGTATGCACAGGGTGGAGAGTATCTGTTTCAAGAATTGGAGTGAGTAGAAAATATGATCAAAAAGGAATAAGCTAATGTAACGTAGTCCAGTATGCAGGGTAATTCAAACAATTCAAGGAGACTGACGTCTGGCTCAGTGGGGAATGTCTACCAGGATGATCGGATCAGTAGGTTAAGTCAGAGATTAAACAGCATCCACAATGGACTGGATATGGACCGATCTACAAAGCACCTTGATAGATTAGCGGAGATTGAGACGAGCATGAAGGCGTTTGAGGAGGAGATGAACAGAAAGTACGATGAGGGCATGAGAAAGGTTTCTGAACTCAGGGCTACTCTGATGAGTATGAGATCTGAAAATAGGGAGGCATACTCTTCCTACTATTTGGAGGTAGAGTCCAGGGCCGGCCCTAAGGAGGACTCAAGCTATTTAAGTTCTAAGAGCGAGCTACATCAGGCAGAGCGGCGTCTGAATGAGCTTCTTCAGAGCGAGATCTTTAGCAGGAAGTCCATGGAACAGAGGCTTATTGAGATTATTGACGACAGGATGGACCGGCTTAGAAACGAGATCTCCAAGAAGGACATTGAGAGAGAGGAGCTGGATTCTTGCGTTAAGAGGTTTGTGGAGGTGGACATTGTCCGGCTTGGTCATGCAATTAAGAACGAGGTTGAGAAGTGTCAGAGCATTGAAAACAACATCCTAGCTCAGCTCAGAGAGGAGATTGAGAGACTTAATTGTATGATCAATGAGGAGGTTAACACGAGACAGCAGTCTATCGACACTCTATTGGATCTTATGGAGAACTTGGTACAGCAAATCACAATTGATACAAGAAATGAACGGTCAGAGAGACAAAACTCCGAGGATACATTGCTCAGGCTACTTGAAGAATCTCTTAACAGGATTCAGCTTGCCACTTCAGGTATCACCAAATCCTGACTCCAAGTCATCCTCGGGGATCACCATTTATCGCTCTAATTTATATCTTGTCTACTTATACTCACTGCAAAATGCCTATACTAGCTAATTAACTGTATTTCCAAAGCTCTTCTGGCCTATTCTTCTTATTCTATTCCCCATACCTTTTCTATCTATATTAAATCCCAGCCCAGCACTTGCATGTTTTGGCGGGAAAACCAAATCAGTACATGTGTAAATATTAGTGGGAGGGAGGATATTATTTTTGAGACTAAAAAGAGTAATAGACAAGAAGGATAATTGGTTAAGCCGGACTCAGTAGATTGGGAGCAAGTGATGAGTGAGATAGCGATCATTGTTGATCAAGCAAAGGCCAATTCCCTTTTCATAATTATAGCATGTCTGGGGGGAATATCCTGTATCTGTCGTCCAGACTATAATCTCCCTCTATTTGTGTTTATTTGGTGGAGCTACTTTAACTTTCCCGAAAGCCAAAAGCCCCGTCAGCAAAGGTTTATTCGAAGATTCATTCTACTATCATGCCTTCAGGATGCTATTTACGTACTTTATTGGTCTCCAATGTGGTTTTCAATGCAGTGGAAAACAAATGAGCCTTCCACATTTGGAAGCCATATACTAATTATAACTATTGCAATCTCTAACTTGTTCCTAAAGCTCATCACCTTGTTCATCTTGAAGGGAGGAACCGGCTTTTCCTCCAACCAGGTTATTCTCTACAACAACTACTAGCAGGAGTCGGAGTACAGGGCGAGTGACTCTCCTCCCACGGCCATTTGGGGCTCCATCCACCCCATTTGGCTGGTTGGCTGAGTCCAGCAACTGCCTCAGAGGCTCCTGCAGCAGGATGCAAGTCTTGCCCGTAAACCGAGCCAATAGGACTTGGCTTTTTTTTATATCTCTAATAGGTTAGTAACAAAAATGTAACTAATTTAAAACTTAATAAAGGTGGGATATCTTAATTTAATAAGCTCTCAAAAGCCTCTACAAACTATAGCTCATCCTTTGTTTCGGGTGAGGGGTGCTCGTGATCGTGGGCCTCGTCCTCGTGGTCATGGACCTCACCTTCGTGACTTTCCGGCATCTGGAATCCCTCCCCCATTTTAGAGCCGATCAGTGATTGCAACATCTTGAGGATCTCCTCCATGCCTGCCAGGTCGCCTCCTCCGCCCTCGGCCTTATTGGCAAACACGTCAAACATACTTCCGCTGCCGTCCTCGAGGTCCCCTAATCCGGAGTTCCCCATCAGTGAAATGAGCTTCTGGATCATATCATCTGAAATCTCGACATCGTCATTCGCGTTGTTGTCATCTGTCTCAAACTCATCATGATCAAAGTCGTTCTCATCCGAATTCTCAATATACTTTTCATTCTCTCCAAACAACTCCGTGCATCTCTCGCTGGAAAGCTGGTAATCCTTGTCATCTGCTCCAACAAAAATGTCATGTGGATATTTAAAGACATCACCATAGTCAGTCAGGATGGACTGAATGTAAATGACATAGTTGGACCTGATGAAGTCCACAGGTACGGAGGACTCCTCACCATCCTGTTTTGACTCCTTTTTGGTGTTGTACACGTCGAGAAGCTGGTGGTAGGCATCGTTAATCGCGTCCTGAATCTCCTGGGACCTCATCAGATAGATGATCTTCTTAACGGATAGCTCGCTCTGGCCCGACATATCGACTCCGAAAATGACAAGCTTCCCAGAGGGACTGGTTACCACCTCAGCATTGTCCTTTCTGATCTGGTCAATCTCCTCCTTGTCTATGATTCCGTCGCCATTCCTGTCATTTTGCGAAAAGAAGCTGTTGATCTTGGTGAAGAGCTCGCGAGACAGACTATAGTAGTTTGTCAGATAGTAGTACTCCTCGACACTCAAATGTCCGTCCTTGTCGGAGTCAACGTCGACAAACAGCTCCTGGTAAAACTTCTCCAGCTCAGCGCTCTCCTTGGAGGAGTCTCTGTCGTCCCCTGATATGAAATGACCAATAAATTCATCGTTAGACAGCTTCCCATCCTTGTTTCTGTCCAACATTCTAAACTCTGCGCTCACCTCCTTCAAGCTCGACCTCTCTGATACAAACTTTATCCACTTCATCAACTCCTCCTCTATCAAGATGCCATCCTTGTTCAGGTCAATGATCTCAAGGAGGCTCCCAAACCTCTCCAGAATAACGTCCTCCCCCACTGTCATAGTCTTAAGCCACTCATCGTACATCTTCTTGTCCGAAACTAGCTTCAAAAGGCTCTGATTCTGGCTAGTGCTCGACACCAATCCCACAAAGATCAACCCACCTAAAATAGAAAAAATCAAATATAACGAATTTAAAAACAACATATTCCACAATCCAAGTACCTATTTTGCTGCCCTCTTGCAAAAACTACTGAATATATACCACTATTCCTTGTTACTCTCTCTACTTGTCTTCTTTACAAACAAGCCTATCTACCTCTTTCGTTTCTCCCCACAAAGTCTAAACCTTTAAAACACCTACTCTGAAAATCAAACTCCCCTGTGCAAAGTATTCCGCGTGGGGGGGGGGGGGGGGGGGGGGGGGGGGGGGGGGGGGGGGGGGGGGGGNNTTGCAAATTTTTCCGCTTCCCCCCCCCCCCCCCCCCCTCTTTTCCCAACTCTGGATTAATTTTCTCTTTCCACTAAATTTTATTTAATATTGGGGTGGCGCCTAAACACGTAATACAAACCCTAAATTGCATGCACAATTCGGCAGAGAGAAAGAGCACGAAACAGGGAGAGAGACAAAGTCTGTTCTTTTTTTTAAAAGTTAGAGAATCCTCGAGGTGATGGACATCTATTCGTGGATAATCTCTGAAATAACTTGTTAAGTGGAACGTCTAGTTCGTATGCATAGCCAATCATATGAGGCCTCCTGAAAATCAGGAATTGTGTAGTTTGGGATAAATGCTTCCTAGGCTGGCTGCCTTTACTTGGAGTTACAGAGCAAAGCGTTAAATGGCGAGCCTATTCCACTCTTGTTTGAAATCGTCACTTAAATAAAGTCAGTGACATCAGCGTTATCTATAATTGGGCTAGAGGAGTCCCCTCTTAGGTTGGTGTAAACATTCAAGAGGTCGATTCCCAGAGAATCCCCACAGTAAACAAAGTCTGAGAGGGTGCTCCCAATGTCGTAGTGCTTGTTCTGGTTGGGAGGGGTTCCCGGAGAGTACTGTCTGGCCTCGCCTGAGGAATCCGTGTCCAGGTAGGAGATCGAGGACGAGGCGGATGGAGAGGACGACGAAATCATATGGTCACTGTCATTAAAGTGGAAGAACTGGTCACTCCCTGTCAGTGGCCACGGTACATCGCAGTTCGACAGTGAGATTGAGGGGTTAATCACGTTCTCGTTGTCCTCGAAGCCGCAGCTAAACAGGTAGCTACCCATGTTCGGGATTACTCCTGCGCCGCCTCTCAAGCTGTTATTGCTGTCGCAGCCGACACCCACAGAGCTCGAGCTGGCTGTCCCCTGCGGACTGCCCTGGCTGGCTCTGCCTGAAGCTACGTGGAGGTCCCTCGCAAAGTGCTGCTGGGGATTCGTAGACTCACCCTGGTTTATGTCCACGGTCGGAGGCATCAGAATCATATCCAGTCCCAACGGGGACACGGGGACATAGTTCTTCTCTGGCCCGATAGAGGCCGGACTTGAAACTGCTGTTGATACCAAACTGGTCGAGTCCACCGATACCCGCTTTCCATTATAGGGCTCGTCAAATATGCAGTCATTTATTATATGGTTGGAGATAGAGCCGCTTCCCTGGGGACTATAGTCAAATTTGGGAGTCATCTCAGACTTAACATCCATCAAATTTGTCCTGTAGTCGTGGTAGCCGCAGAGATCCCTCTGGTCGTCTACCAGCAGGCCGCCCCCCATATAGCCACTGTACCTAATATCCGGAGAAAGTCCTCCGGGCGGCTCCATGACTGGGGTGCCGAGCATATTCATATTTCCAGTCATCACCATGTTCGAGCTGTCCATCACAGGATTGCCGCCTCCGGCCATGCCACTCATCCCGTCGTGTATAGACCCATTGTCGCAAATGCTACTGCTGCTACTGGTGTTGTTGTTGCCACTGCTACTGGGGACGCCTGAGCTACTACTACAAGAATTCACCAGGTTGGCCTGCTCGTCGATTATGGAGAGCTCGGGATTCGACGTCTCATCGTACATATATAGGTTTATGTTCGCTAGGGCTCTGGAGCCTGTCACAGAGCCACCCACTCCGCCTGCATGCATTACAACGTTACTCTGATTGATGCTGCTATTCGTGTTGATGGAGGTTTTGTTCGCGTAGTTGGCGTCGTCCTGGAGAAGCCACGTTGGCACAATGCCATCCGAGGCTGTCGAAATCAGCTTTGAATCCATAGTCAGGGTGGAGGGAGCAATGCCTCTGACCTTCTTCAAAAAGTACTTTTGGGCGTGGGATCTAATTTGGACAAGAGTTCGGGTTTTAACCTCCTGCTGAACCAAAGTCCAGTTTCTCCCAAACTTCTTCAAGGCCATTACGAATCGATTGTGCTCCTCATCAGTCCACTTGCCAACGTTTTGACCCAACATATACCTTTTCTTTCTGGGACCCTTCTCGAAGCCCTCCTCGCTCTCCTCCTCAAACTTCCTCTTAGGGTACCCTCCAATGGCCTCCTCCTCTCCGTAGTAACAGATCACACCATTGTCTGTATTCTCGGATCCTACCGTATAGTTCAACATTACCTTTTTCTAACCCTTAACAAAAAAGCAATAAATGGATGGTTTGATTTATACTCTATCAAGTTATATAGCCAAATCTTATATCTCTAAAAGCCTATATGAAATATCCAAAGATGCACTGTATTGTATCCTGTTCTAACTGTCTCAACGTACGTACTTTATATCTTTAAGCTTATTTCCCAATATAATACTCAATTTACTGTAATTAAACATATGTACACAAGGCATATATATATGTATATATATACTTACATATAT
>JAPCXC010000063.1:0-46766 GCA_027243985.1 Cryptosporidium canis | reverse complement strand
TATATATTTATAATCACATGCATTAATATCCCTATATTAAAATATTATCCAATTAAATCCCAGTTTGGCGCCAAAACAAATCTCAAGTATATTACTAGTAGGCAAAGGGGGGGGGTGTATAAAAATGGCTATACGTATAATGGAGGTAATTTATAACGTTATCCAATAGATCTTGAAACTTGGCATGTGTGTAGCAGCGCATTAATTTGGAAGGGGATTTGGTAGTAAGAGCGGATAAGTTCAGGACAAGAGTTGCTGTGAATGCACATAGTTTCTCGGACGGGAGTTCTGATAGAGCCAGGATTGTGATAGTATAGTGGCTTGGACTTTGGCAGCAGATAGTGTATTTATTAATACGCACAAGTATTGGAGCCAAGTGTATTACTATTATAGTTTTTTTATTATTATAATTGGTTTTGACACTTCAAGTAGGAGGCATTTAATCGAGTTATTGGATACCGTGTTAGCTGTTGATTGGGTAAAAATGAGCCAGAGGTTGCCATCCGTAATCTTTTGTTTGGGTCCTCCGGGAAGTGGTAAAGGAACTCAATGTGCAAAGATTGTGAAGGAGTTCTCCTTCATACACTTGAGTGCCGGAGATTGTCTGAGAGAGGCAATGGAGAGGAAGGACGAGACCAGCGAGCTGATTGACAACTATATCAGGGAGGGGTTGATTGTCCCGGTTGAGGTGACTGTTGGCTTATTGAAGAAGAAGATGCAGGAGCATGGCTGGAATGATAAGTATTTTCTGATTGATGGGTTTCCCCGAAATAGAGATAATTTGGAGGGGTGGTATAGGATCGTGTCAGATGCGGAGGTTAATGTGATTGGCTGCTTATTTCTTGATTGTAATGACGAAATTGTCATGGACCGTCTTCTACGCAGAGGTGAGACCAGTGGACGTGCTGATGACAATAAGGAGACAATCATTAAAAGATTAAAGGTTTATCACCAAGACACGATACCTATTATTGAGCATTTCGAGGGGCTAAACAAGTGTTTCACTGTTGATGCTGCTCGTCCAATAGATTCCGTCTGGGAGGATTTGGAGAAATTGTTCAGGGAAAGGATTGTTCCTAATTGAGATGAATAATCACTTAAACAAGGACTGGAGGATGGGTAGAGATTTAGAAAAGAAGAAAAATGGAGTTTTTTTTAAATAACTAGTGACCAAACCCTTCTTATTCTGAGAGTGTGTTTGCCTTTGTAAAGCTCTCATGCATTGGATCTTCAGCACAGCTTTCCGGCATTTGTTACAGTGAACAAGCCAATGTCTACCCAAAGAGGAGGGATGTATTGAAGAAGCTGGCTTTCTATTCTCTTAAAATCTCTTTCTCCTCCCATTTTAATCTTTTGTTCGAGTAATGTGGGCTTGGCTGTCCATGTTTTGGAGACGGTAGCACATGGCTCTTCCCCTTCTTATCCATTTTTAAAGCAGGTCTAGAGATTGCAAGGATGAGGAGTAATAACTTTTGTAATCTTGTCAGTGACTAATTAGAGTGCCTATTATACTCTACATTCTCATTTAATTGCTTTTTTCTTCTCCATCCTTTGACTTGTAGTGGATGAATTCTTATATATTTATGTCCAGAGTGGTCTATCCTTTAGGGTTTCAGTGGGTCTCTAGATCTTCTTGTCCGGAAAGATGTGTATATGACCATCCGGAGATTCGTTTCTGATGGTGAGTCTTTGCTGCTTGTACCAGTAGTCTTTGGTGAGCTGGTCATTCGTTTGGACCAGCTCCTTGGCAATACTGTGCATTGCGTCGAGTACATCTTGGCAGAGATGATTGCTGAATAGACAAATTTCCTTAAGAAACAGGCTCCTAAAGTATTGGCCATCGGGTTCGTTCGGCTTGGTGGCTGGCTCTAGCTTGGCCCACAGGATGAAGGAGGGAAGAATCGATATGAAGGCTTGGCCGTTTTTAGAGGTGGGAAGAGGAGTGTATTGTATCAGATCGCAGATAGCCAGGGCCGTGTCTAGGATTTGTATGATGTCACCATTTTTATACAGGTGGAGAAATACCTTGGATAAGATTGCGTGGTACTTGATCCTCGAGATGTATGTAAATAAAAGCTTGTGAGGCGTATAGTTGACACCAAAGCTAACTCTTACATGCATGAGAATTTCCAGCTGTCTTTTTAGCACCTTTTCTGGGTTGAGCCATTTTGCTGCGTTGCAAAACTGTTTAATGCTTGGGACGATCATATCTGAGGCGGTCTCCACTGTGCTGGAAGCCAGGAGAAAACAGGCAGCAGCTGTGGCAGCCAGCTCAGGATTGGTGAGTTGCCTCGGGGTTTCAATCAGAAAGGTGTCAAAGATCCGACACGAAAGATGAAAGGTACATGATTGAAATTTTAAGCGACTGCTGTGCAGACTTAGCCAATAGATGATTTTGAACCTTTCAATCTCGCCAACCTTGTGTTTCTGATCAAAGTAGGAAATGCTCTCAATGCTCATGCTGTACGGGGGTTTGAACGAAATAACAAACTCATTAAAGCTGTCAATGCTTGGGCCATTTTGGCCCTCCAGTATTTCAGCCTCCATTCGCTCCTCGGAAATAATTCTCAGGTATTCCTCATCATAGAGACTCCTTTCAAATCTTGAAATGGACGACTGGAAACTCCTCCCATTCTTACTCCTGCCTTTGCTCGGACAATTGCTCTGTGCATTACTGGTCTCTTCATTCTCCTTTCTCGCTCTGGGATATGTCTTAGTCATCCTTCAGAGCCTTACTCTTCTCTTCATCCACACTGCTTCCAATCTATCAACTTAATCTTTTGTATTTCTCAAAGCTTGACTCTCACATTTCAATCTTAATTATTTTTTTTTCCTCAAACGACAAATACAAAATAATATTTAGTCAATATTTACACGTAATGCATTACTTGTTATTACAAATTATCCACACCATTAGGTTTTCAAGTAAGGCAATAAAACAAAAAAAAAGATCAGGATTTATTTTCCCTTCCTTTATCTTGACATTTTCCTGGCTTGGACCTCCCTCATTCAAATTATTTGCCTACCTGATTAAATTTATACCCAAATTTACCATGCAATCTCCAAACCAAACCTGACCACTGCCTTCGCTGCCCCGACTATTTGTCTGCATACTCCACACACACATGCAATGCCCACTTTCCTCAAATTGACCTTCCCCCCCCAACACAAAGCTCTACTAACCATCCCATCCAGATACCTACTCCCAAAATCATACCCTCAGTCTCATTCACACATATTCCATCCTAACCGATTTACACATCCATACACACCAAAAAACTAACAAAGAAATTAATTTCGCATACTCTATGATTTTGTACACCCCCCCCTCCACCACGTAATTTTGTCCACATTGAAAAAAATTGCATGTAAATGCCGGTACTGACATTTATTTATTATTAAAAAAAAGTTTAGTCATTGCATGTGGATAGTAGAAAATAGAATTTTAATTATTATTAATAATAATATTTTTTTCCCCTTCCCATTTTTTTTAAAAAAACCGATTAGTATTCTAGTAGTGATTAAGCTAGTAAGATGGTAAGCTTTCAAAGGGTGGGGATGAGTTGAATGAGGATGAATACACAAGTATGGAGATTAATGTCAGGAAGTCAATGATGTGGACAAGAATCGTAGTAATTAAGACACTTATACATTATTATAGAACAAGTAATTCGGAAGAGGGGGGTGGCGGGATGGCCAAGAGCAAGGAGCTTGACCAAATTGCTTTCACTAGAGTTCTAATGAAGTGTGGGTTCCACCCACCCACCCTAGGTTTCAGAGTAGGTGGGGCGGGGGAGGGCGGAGGTGCGATTTAAAGCATGGAGAGAGTTGGGTTGATCGGAGGGAGAGGGGGGCACATGGGGCGAGCTGGACGAGTGGGGGGGGGAGCAGTGAGCTTCGGTTGGGTACACTCGTGAGATTGCCGGCCTCCTTCCCGTGTATCCGGAGAGCCTCCCTTTGGCTTACTGGGGGATTTCTTGGCTCTGGGATGAAGTCGTGTACATGACAATAATGATTTTGTATGTGTAAAATCATTCTACAAAAGAATTGAGCGGCAAGCCAAAAATGCGTCTCTAAAGGCAAGCAAGAGAAGAAAATAGCAGGAGTAATAATAATAATAATATTATTATTATTGTTAATATTAATATTAATAATTAAGTAATTAAAGTAGGTTATAGTAAGGCACTATAAGAAAGGAAAGGGCTGGGGCTGGGAGAAGAGCGTCACGGGTTTGAGTGGACTTCACTCTGATTTCGAGAATGAAAAAGGGAATCACTTCTTTGATTGATTCAATAGTAGAAAAGAACCCATACGACTATTCACTTTGGGAGAATATATTTACAGTTAAATCTGAGAGTGAGGTTTTTGAGAGAGCCTTGGAATTTTTCCCAACCAGCCCGATTATCTGGAGAAGGTATATTGAATATCTTCAATCTCAAAAAGGTACAGGTGATAAAGTTTTATTGGGTATTTATCAGAGATGTATTCAGCAATGTTCCTGTATAATGATTTGGAAATTGTTTGTACCATTTGTTGATGAGAAGATTAGCAGCTTAAGAGAGCGCTATCAGATTTACCAGCTAGCTCTAGATACAATAGGGTCAGACCCAAGGAGTGGATTCATCTGGCAAAGAATGTATAAGCTTAGATTATTGGTATATAATACTTTGATATCAAAGAATGTGGCAAGTTTGTCAGGAAATACCCTATTATTGAACCCATTTGAGACTAGCACAATTCCCACAATAAGTGAGCAGGTTGAGGAGTGTTTTGCTTTGGGAGATAGGATTGCTACAATAGTAACATTGAGAAATTTCTTTGTACAATGGCTAACAACTCCAGTGGGAAATCTGGAAACAGCTTTTATTGCTTACTCCTTGTTTGAGAACTCAATATCTAGTTCAGGAACAGCTGATATTCCATCAATGAATATTGGTTTATCATCTAGTGGAGCCATTACCTCAATTTCAGAGTCAGCAGCTAAGTTAGTTACAAAGAATCTTTTACAGTCAGGAGAGAAGCTGGTAAATGTTTCCAAGATGGTCCACAAGAATATGATGGTTTTGGTTGATAATCTTTGTGAAGATATTCCAGCTAGACCATTGGATAAAGGTAATACAAGAGAGTGGATGAATAAGTTTATTCCATGGAAGAGATATATCTTATTTGAGAAGAGTAATCCACTTGGATTAGAGAAACAACAGTATTTTAACCGAGTTTCTTATGCTTATAGGAATTGTCTCTTATATTTCTCATATCATCCTGAAATCTGGTATGAGTATTTTATATTTGTATGGAATTATCATCCAATGCAGCTTACTGGGATTGACATGGCAACAGATCTTTTGAATTCTGCAATACAGAGATTTCTTCCCAAGGATGAGGTTCTTAAGCTGGTGCTTGCTGAAGTCTATGAACTCCGAAAAAAACAAGATAAAGTCATGCATTTGTTCCACTCTATGGTTTATATTGATGGTCCTGGAGAAGTTGATCACACGGAAGAGTCTGGAATAGCTTCCACCAATGATGAAGCAAATGGAAATATTGCAGATAATGGATCAGCAAATTTCACTCATTCAACTGGAGGAAATACCACAAGTAATAATATTGGATCAGGAGAATGTGGCCAAGGAACTTCAATGAATTGTGACCAGAATCACACTCATTCATCTAGGAAGACTGCGGTGATTAATCATGGTTTATCTCCACAAAGATCTGTACATGATAAAATAGAAACATCTGAAATAAGTAATAATGGAGGAGCTGCTGTGATGACTGAAGATGGCTTCAATTTAGGCAATACTCATGATATCTCCAATACTGATAGAATGGATGAAGGTAGTAATATTAGTATTCATAAGCATTATTCTCAAATGATTACTGCTGGATTAGCTCACAAACAATACAATCCTGGAGTATCTGCGGTGGTTATTATTGAATATTTAAATTTCATACTTAGAAGTACTAATGATAAGATTATCTGGAGAGAAGTCTTCTTGGACTATGTAAAGAGATCCCCAAGAATTGCTGATATTAAGTGGATATGCTATTCTCAAGCTCTTAATGAATGGAGATTACATAACAACTTGGATGGTGCTTATCGTATCTTTTACTTTGGAATGTATTATAGACACTTATTTCTGGATATCTCCTTTATGTCTTGCTTCATTTCTTTCTTATTAGATACAGGTAGACTTCAACAAGCAAGAAGTACTCTTCAGTCATGTATTTCTGAAATCTATAAAGAAACTGGAAAAGTACCAAAGCAATTATGGCTTCAATGGTTTCATCTGGAAAGGATGAGTGGATCCTCCATTTATTCTCTCAATTACTTGAATCGAGTATATCAGCTTCAAAAAGATGGAAGAAATGTTGAAATTGATATGCTCTTGAGTAAAAAACAACAACAAGCATGGCATGCAATCTTGGGAGCTCCTGAATTTGCTGAACTTAATAAAGAGTATATTGGACATGATAATATTGATCCAAGAACTAAGGTATATGGCCACTCTTATGTTCTTAATCCTTTTGATGATGATACCAACATCTTTGAAGGGTCCATGGACTTTGGAAATCACCAATCCACTAATATCTCAGGCCAAAAGATATCTCCATCATCTTTGGGTGATCCAACCATCTCCTCCAAAAGAGTCATCCCCAATACCAATGGAGCCAATAAACTCATTCTAACTTGTCCAAGCAAATTCAGAACAGCTTTTGAGTGCTTTAGATTTGGCTCCATCTACCCAAATAGCTCATGGACTCAGTTTTACATTACAGAAGGTGAAGATAATACCTCTCACTCCAGCTTTGGACCATCATCACCACTGGATGATGAGAGGCTTCTTTTTAGTACTAATACTTGTCCTACATGCTCCAAATCTTCTTTGAAACTTGCCAAATCTGGAAACTTGTGTGCTAATTGCGGATCCATTCCTCATCCAAACACACTCTCTTGCAGCTGTCAGACTGTGCTAAAGAAAACTCATCAAGGAGATAATAAGCTTGCAGATTGTGATTCTAACATCTCCACTTTTCATAACATCTTGGAATTGGATGATGGATTTGAAACCTTTCTTTTAGAAAAACCTTTTGAGTTTAAACTCCATCGAGATAAGATCAGATCCAATCTTGTGGAAAACAATGATACCACAAAACAAGAATCTAAAAGTGATTTAGAATGTAATGACTTACTAAAACCCAACCATTCAAATCCAGATTATGATGATTCCGATCTGGATAGCATCCAAGGACTAGATGATGAAGAAATGGAATACTATTATTTGAATCAAAATATGTCCAACTTTACTCATATTCACGAGTTTAAATGGTCCAGAATTGGAAGAAGCTTATGCTCCAAGCCTGATACTTCAAGTATGGTTCGATTCAAATTTGAAACTTATCCAATCAAAAATAATTCAATCACAGGAGCTTCCACATATTCACAGAGCCAAATCCTTAAAGAAACTTTAACCAATTTAAATAGTGGAGATATCTTAAAAAATATTGAACAAGTACAAGATTTAAATCTCTACGTGGGAAGCTTGTATAAGCCATTTAATACTCTACTCCCCAAGGGAATTATTGACTTTGTTGCATTAATTCCTCCCAGAAATCATCTACCCACCAACACCATCCGAAACATTCTTGGAATAACCCCTGACATTGTCGATCTCTTAATTACCAACCTACAAACCAATTTACTCCCTCAGAAACTTAACATCTACCAATACTCCCCCATGACCTCCTTAAAACAATTCTCCACATGTATTAACAATGATACAGAAAATAAAGACAATCCTGATGAACTTGAACCAAATAATAATAATGATCTTAATATTCCACATAAAACTTCAATAACTAGTACCGGATTCTCAGACCCAATTTCTTCTTCTACCATTTCCAATAATAAATCCATTAATAATAATAATAACTCCAATCTCCAATCTATTCCAGAAATTACTCAAAAATCATCCACCTTGGCTTGGATCTCCAACCAACAAAATAATACAAACACTTTCTTCACTCCTTGCAATGTACCCAACCCTAATAGATTCTCCAATAAACCCAAAGACTCCAAAGTCCAAATTCAACTATAACACATATTCACCTTAACTATTTTTCTCTATAATAATTATAATAATATAACCTTAATTTCCCCACCCCCTCTCCTCCACCAAAATTTCATCTTTGTCGAATCCTCTGTATTATTGACCTTAAACCACTTCTCCATCTAGATTGTCTCACATTTGGAGTCTCCAACAAATCATCATCCACACCATTAATTATTGGATCAAATCCCATCACCTTATTCTCTTTCTGACAAACCATCAATCCAAACTCTGAATCTCCATCCGATAATGATAACATTAAACCCATACTCCTCTCATTAGACCCTTGATCACTCACCATCACTTTCCGATTCTCATCCTCATCATCCAATATCGCCTCACTCCTCTTCTCTCTACTTTCATACACCCTATACTCCAAATTATCCAATGCATCCTGTCCCTTTTTACCCACATGTACATTATCATTCCATCTATTCTCTTCTTCTTCAAAATCCTCCTCCTTTTCAACATACTCTTCCTCAAAATCTTCCTCCTCCTCTTCAAAAAACTCCTCTTCATCATAATCATCATCTTCTTCAAAATCCTCTTCCTCAAAATCCTCCTCTTCCATAAAATCATCCTTGGATAAACCCATATTTATCACAATCTCTGGAGTATCCTCCATATCTACTAAGACTTTATCAAATAAGTCCGTCTCAGACAAGTCTTGTTCATTTTTATTCAAAAGCTCATCCCTTGTAATGATTTCAGATATATTACCCCACTCATCAGTCTCAAAGCCCTCATTCAAGTCCTCCAGCTTAAACCTCCCTTGTCTTCTAGATGAACCCAAAATTATCCTTGTTGGAGGACTCTGCCCATGAATCCCTGCACTATCCAACAACTTTGATTGTTGAATTGTTGGAACCTCCAAATTATTGTTTGCTGATCTTAAACCACCTTTATTGATATTATTACCTACCCCTATTGTGACCTTTCTCCTATTCATATTTACCTTGCTCCCCTCCTCATCCAGTAATGAAGCCTCATCCTGAGAATGAATTGAAGCATCCGAGTAAGCCGTACCTGCTGCCTTTGTTGGCTCCAAACTTGGTAATATTGGCTGCTTCCTATAATCATAATCCAAAGAATGAAATAAGTATGTTATTGGTGGCAAAAATGACCGATCCAGAGTCTCCGTATTAATAAATCCTGCTATTGACATTGACCTCTCCCACTTCTCATACTCTATCAGTGATTTACATCTCACTGATAATGCGTCATAATCATCCAACTTCCTCCGTAATACCACTGATCTACCTGCTCTACTTGCTACACACATAAACTCACTTGTTGGGTACTTTATATATCCACACTCTGGGAATTTCTTTGTTGAAGAATCTATATGATGACCTCCACCATTAACTAACATATTCTCATTATTACCTCCCTTATTCAAATACTTATTCTCATTTATCATATTCTTCAAATTTATCAACCTCTCCTTATTCTTTGTACAATAGATACAAAGTATACCCTCCTTGGCTCCAATTATATACTCAGCCTTTAATGATGTTGCACTATTCGTCTCCAAGAGTGGGAAATCCACATTGATCAAATCCCGATTCATGGTATCAAAGTTGGACAAAGTCTGCATGTTAATAATCACACGAACCTCTCCAGCCTTTCCTCTTCTAGTTAGAAAGATGATCTGTCTCTTCTTCGCATCTCCATGATATTCCGTATCTTTAAAAGGTATCGTAAATAATGGCTTATTATTAGATTTGGAGTCACTACTATTAAATATCTCAATAGACTGGTAATCTGTTATATTATAAAAGTCTCTAAATGTTGGCTTACTCTCTCTTGTATCAAAATTCTTCAACTGATCAACTCCATTGCTTCGTACAATTCCAAATAATGAAATACCAAAGGTATACTTACTCATACAAGATCTAGTTACCCCTGAAGTGAAGCCTCCAAACTGCAATGCAGTATTCCATCTTGTGAACTCATCCATATTGGCACAATCTAGAATGATCTTCTTTCGTGCTCCATCACTCTGTGAATGCAATAGTATGATTTCATTTCGATCTGAATCAATGTGACAATTCGTATCATCCGGAGAAATGGTCAGAAAAGGAGCACTCTGGCTCAAATCCTCCTGACCATTCTTGTAAAAGTGCATCTTGTTCTTACAGACCACACACATTTGACTGAGCTCAGGCCTATTTTCAGGCTTAGATTCCCTGATGCCCCCCTCCCTCAATCTAGACCATGAGCGATTAAACTCCTCTAAAGACGAGAACATATAATAGAAGCTCTCAACAAGCTTGTTCTGGACCTTGATGAGCAATATACTCATCTTTCGACGATCACACTCAATACTAGAATCCTGAACCTGAATTCTTGCAAATGGGGTTTGATCAGCCTCATCATGGTATAGCAGCACTTGATGATCCTTAACCAGTATGACTCCATGACTTAGATTGGGGACGTGATCCTCATCCTTGTTTCCCTCCATGACGTTGTTGGTAGAGAAATTAATAGACTGAGGCACAAGCTTTTTGTCCAGCACCTCCGGAATCTTGGAGACGGAGTTATTGGTCTTTGTATTTAATTTAGTGTGGAAGAGTCCAACACTCTTGTCAACCTCCATCCACTGACAAGCAATTAAGGCACCTTTCAAATTCTCATACTCTCTCAAATCTTCAGAGGTAATGAAGATTGTACCCGTACTTGCTCCACCAGATAACTCGGTTACGGAGATCAAAGACTTTTTGGGAATAATGCTCAATCTAGATTGACTAGTATCAATGGGACTACGTCCACTACTGAAGGAGAGATGGTTGTTGTAAATGGACATTTGGGTGGTTTTGTAATTCTTGGCTCCCTCCGAATCCATAATCTTGACAGAAATGACAATATTTCCATTTCCATTTGGACCTGAAATAAGTGGATCATTGATATTGGGTCTGCCAACATACTCCCCTTTGTTAAGCTGGGAGGAAGGAACTTTAGCAGTGTGGATAAATCCTCCATATGATAAGGCATAATACCAACGATTAAACTCATCCTCCGTCTGGCAAAATAAGATGTGATTTTCAACCTGATCAGAGCTGGTCGAAGTCCTGGTAAGCACGAACTGCCTGCTATTCTCATATATCTCAAGATTGCACTTCCACGGCTTGATGGAGAAGAGAGGGACCTCTTCTTCCATATTCTGAAAGATGGCTATATTCCCCGATTCTACACGAACAAATAGATTAAAGAACCCTGGGGGGGAGATGTTGTCCTTGCCTTCTTCCGGTCCCGTCAGAGATGACCTTGAGCTATATGTCACACTGTGGCTCACTACAGAGGAGTAAAACCATCTATAGTCGGAGGCCCTTTCTTTATAGCATGTTGCATCACTTCTAGTGAATCCAAGCTGGTCCAAACCCTTGAGGAGACGCGAAATGAGCATCCTCTGCTCCTCCATGGTTCTGTATTGGACGATGTCAATGTCGTCCGGAACTGAGCCTGAGCTGGCAAACTCCAGATTCTCATCATTATTCATGGGAGAGTGAGATCCGCCCCTAACCTTTGGAAGAGATTTCGTAATCTCTGAAACAATCTGCTCAGCAAACTGCTTTGCTGACATGTTCTGAAGCTGGCTCCCGTCATTCATCTGAGAAAACGAATCAAACTGTCTGCTGGTTATTACAACCGGAGGGACCAGAGCCTTTTCTCTATTTAAAGCCTCCACTGCTATATTTAGCCTCTGTATCTCAACTCTCTGTTGCTCCACCAGAAGTTGGTGCTCCAAAAGATCACTCTCCAACTGGAGCAAACACATTTTATTAACTCTCAACTCCTCCGTTCGGAAGTCCAAGTCTCTAGCCAGCTTTGCATGCTTGCTTAAGCTCGCATTCACTGCCTGTATTGCAGCAGAATCGGATCCTCTTGATGCCCCTGTCTCACCCAATTTTTTACTATTCTCCTCCTGCTGTCGCTTTAACTTCTCGTTTTCTGCTGTTAAGCGCTGGTTCTCCTCCCTCAAGTGGTTGTTTTCTATTGGCAAATTGCCTGCCATCCCTCTCAAGCTTTTAAGCTCATTCTCCTGTGCCAGCAATTGCGATTCAGCAACTCCCAAAGCCTCCGTCAAATTCGTTATCAAGTTGTCCGTGCTGTCCTGAGTGTGCCTTAGAGCATTCAAGTCTGCCTGCATTTCGTCCAATTGCAAACGTAGCTTGGTGTTTTCCTGTATCACATCACTCATTTCCTTCATATGAGTGTTCGACCAGTAGATCTTTTCCGCATTCAGCCGCTCCAGCTCTGAACGTAGCTCCCCAATCCTCGCTCTCTGCGTGGTTATTACAATCTCAGCATCCTGCAGAACCTTCTCCTCCCTAGCTAGAAGGGATGCCTGCGTAAAGCTTGTGGAATTTTTCTTATTCGACATTTTACTCGAATTCTCTCACTATATAACAGTTACTTCGAGTCTGAGGTTAATCTATTCTACATATCATTTATTTATGCCGAAATATTCCAATGAAATTTTTTTTTGCTCCTTTTGTTTTCTTGACTTTTCCTTGTGGATCTGCATACCTGCATTCCCCCCATCCATCTATATATACGGTCTGTCGTTACAAGCCTGAAATTAATTAGTTTTTTTATTTTCCAAAAAAAAGCTTGACAAAAATATGTCCAATAATAGTATTAATAATAATAATAATTAATTAACCCAATAATATTCATTTTCAATTTTTGACAACTCCCCCACTCATCCTCTCATTGCTTTTTTAACCCATATTTATTGCTTCTATACAAACTAGTCCACATGATTAATAATTAAAATTATTATAAATTTAGCCAATGACTACTTATTCAAACTCTCACATTAAACCATAACTCACAAAATCCTATTATGCAATGAAAAAAATAAAGAGGCATACTTGCAATAATTTAATATCTCATCCTTTTTAATTGTATTCCGGCAATTTATTCTTGTCCACATGGAATTACAAAAAAAGTGCATGCATACATGCATGAATGACGTGTATAAATAAATTTAAAAAAAATTGACAAAGGGAAGAAATGTAAAGTTAGTGGTTGAGCTAGGTGGGGGGATGCGTATTAAGTGTATTAATTCAAGATAACAGATTTGAAGCTATCGGTGATGTTTTGGATGAGGTTGGTGGAGTCTTGGGTAAAGTTGATGCAGGGGTTTAGGATACTCTTTGCAACTTCTGCCGACCTGGGTGACTTTCTATCGCTCGAGTAGTATCTTTTGACCGTGGGGTTGTGGCTCGACTCGGCTTTGTTTTGATTTTTCAGTCTTGGATTACCGAGGGATGGTGGGTATTCAATGGAGTATTTAGTAGTATTCAACGGGGTGGAGCCTGTGGAAAGCTGGCTGGAGGGGTTCAGATGGGCACTAAAGTGCGTTGGCTTTCTACCCTGGAAATTGTGGGGAAAGTTGGGGTTATGTGGATGCTGTGGGAATATAGCCAGTACGGGGTTGGAGTTTGCGGGAGATTTAATGGTGGAGAACAGTAGTGGGTTTGCATGCGTAAAGTCAATGATACTACTCCCAATTATCACGTTCCCAGTGTGATTGCCGAAGTTGGGATTCGGGTAGTGTTTCTGGGCGAACTCTGCAGAAATGTGTCTTTGGTCGTGGGTTGCTGAGCAGTTCAAGGCAGTCCTCTCCAGGCTTGGAGGCTTGCTTCTGGGTCCGCTATTGAATGATTCGTTCTGCTTTCTAGTGTAGAATTGCTTTTTCCCCGAAACTTGCTCAAAGTAGAGCTCCTCCCTATTTAGTGTCAGGCCGTTATTCAGGCGGTTCCTGCCTAGTTTATTTCCCGAAATGTTCTCCTTGTCATGAGCGTCTGCATTCCCCACTGGGCTGAGGGGGGGGCTCAGGGTCCCAGTATTCGACGATTTCTCGCATCTAATGGAAAGTGATGTGGAGTTCTGGCGGCCAACAGCTTTCTCCAGGTTCCTGCGTCTGGGTAAGCCTTTGATTAGGCAAAAGGCTCTGTAAATCGCTCCGTGCCTTTTTGACTCTATAATGTTTACCACCGAATTGATCCCATGAAAGAACCGAACCAAGTTTTGCTGGAATTCAATCAGTACAGCTTCGTCCAGTAATGGAGACTCGGGGTCATTTTCCAGGACGGAGCTCTCCTCAGAGCTGGAGATGACCTTGGTTCGATCCTCTGCCGCCCAGACCACCTTCATATTACAGACTAACCTATCCATTGCAAACTTCTTTTGCTTGTATTCGATCAATTTCATCGT
Organism: Cryptosporidium canis; assembly: GCA_027243985.1. Taxonomy (NCBI): domain Eukaryota; phylum Apicomplexa; class Conoidasida; order Eucoccidiorida; family Cryptosporidiidae; genus Cryptosporidium; species Cryptosporidium canis. The sequence continues at coordinate 32,430 of JAPCXC010000063.1, read as the reverse complement.
GTGGAACAACATACAAATGGACTGAGTTTGCCTTGCCAGCGCGTAGAACCCATCCAGCATGTACTTATTATACTTCTTCTTCTGTATAGCAAGGTCCTTCTCCAGCAGACTCTTGTACTTCCAATCGTAGAGACAATTTCGGATCTGCCTCTCCTTTATATGCTTGAGCAGCATCTCCATCCCGTAAATAGATACAATGACATCTTCAATACAGAATTCGGAGTCCATCCTCTCTGCCTTGCACCTCCCACAAAAATTGAACTCTTCAAATATGTTATCTAGCTTCCACTTGTCCGTTCGCCACCTGCTGTGAAATCAGTCTCCTGGAGCTTTCCAATCTAGCAAGGTCAGTCTGCTTCCATACAAAATACACCACTTCCAAACCAACGTATTCGCATCCAAGCACTCAAAAATCAAAATCCCCTTTTGCTCAGATCACCTCTCCTTATTACTCTAAAAAAAACATGCGAAAGTGTGGGGTACCGTTAAACATGCGAAAGACATGCAGTTGGCGCGCGCGCCACAAATACTTAGTTTGAGCTAATAATCGAAGCAACATCCAAATGGCTTAGAAGGTAGGATTTCAGATTTGGGAACTTGGATGTTATCTGGTCGAAGCATGTTTCTTCTGAGAGGGCCTCCCATTCCTCCGTAGATCCCAGGTCCTTCCAGTAGTCTAGGTCGAGTAGCAGAGAGCACTTTCCCCATAGGAGAGTGGCTTCTTCATCCGCGGCAGCGAATCTGCCAGAGGAGATACGGTGGTTGAGGGTTTCACCAATTAGGCTTAGTGTCTTAATGAGTTTAATTTTGCTGGAAGGCCTCTCGGTGTTTGTTGGCTGAGAGGGGGCCAGTTCAGCTACGATCCAGTCTTGGATCCTCTCTAGTTTATTCATCAGGGACCCGGAGGCTGCGTCTTCACTGGAGAGTTCGCCATTCCTCAGTCCTCTGTATTTTGCGATCAGTTTGTTGAACTCGCTGCTAGAGTTCCCTGTGCCTTCATTGCCATTCTCGTTTTCAGTAGCCTTTGCAGGGTTCAAGTATTCCTGAGGGTTGTTGCTGGGGGAGGAGAGGTCAATCTTCAGAGGGACATCTTGGTAATTCACGAGGAGATAAAGGGTGTTCTGGGAGTACGTTGCAAAGTATATCTTGTTTGGGTGATTGGAGTGGTCTAGAATGTTGCTGCAAATCAGTTCGTGGCCATCTCCCGATATGAGTATAGTGAATATGTGCTTGCTGCTTCTCAGAATACAGTTATGGATTGTCTCAGGCAGGCCGTGCAGCTTCTGGGCCAGTGAGGGGCCCTGGGGCCGGGGATTGGCCAGGAGCGAGATGTTCTGCTCCAGATTGGATAATTCAGCGAGGAACGACAGGCCCCCTCCAGTAGGATTGTCACTGCCGTTGCTCCCAAATGAGTGGCCGTTGACGATTTCGTACAGCTGGGAGGTGTTTATTGAGGGTCTCCGCATCCAGCCTGCCAGCGTGTCTCTATTCTCATGGGAGGGCTGGGAGGAGGGTAGGTTGGGGATCAGCTGGAGAAGCTGTATGGATCTGTTGGACTTGTAGACGAAGAAGAGCCCGAATTTATTATAGCCACCAGGTAGTATGTTAATTTGAACATTCATTGTCGACCTACTGTTTTCTGGGATTCTGATCTTAGTGTTTTCAAACAAAGGTACCGCAATCAAGTTTGAGGGGTAGCTATCACCAATTTGATGAAGACTTAAAGTCCAACAAAGCTCCACAACCCCAAATGAGTCGTGTCTGAAGAGAATCAAAGTCCTTGACCTTTTCCCACTAGGCCCATTGCAGCTTTCTGCAGTAATAAAGCATATGAACGAGACGTTCCACCTTATATAGCTGGATGGAAATGAAAGTATCAAGATATCCTCGCAGTGGTCCGACCGTCTAAGCCTCCTATTGCATCTAATACGCTCAAGGGGAACTCTAAAGCGAGCGGACTCCGAGCACTCCAGGAATCTAGAGTTGACCTCGCAGCCCCCACCCAGTCGATAGGCTGATGGGGCCTCCTTGCATCTGGATTTGGGGGTTCGCTCACCACTATTCCATGCGGATGTAAACAACCCTACGATATCTCTTAGGCTGGTCCTGGACTCGTGTTCGGCCTCCTCAGCAAAGACTGTGGAGTCTAAGGTGGGATCTTCAGTCTCGAAGGAGTTCTCGCTGTATGTTGCAATATTCCACCAATTGGAGGACACCGAAATGCCCAGAACTTGAGCAATCTCTCCCGAAACATTTAGTCTAAGCGTATGAAGCTCTAGGTTGTTCGTAGAAAGAACAAATTGGAACTCTCCTTCTCCAGTTTTGATGGCAAGAGAAAGCGAGTGGCCATTTTCATCACTGGAATCAGCTCTGCTGCCGATGTCTGAATCCTCATGCAGCTCTAAGTTATATATCTTGGGCTCCACAGATATATTCACTCCCTGAGAGTACATTTCTGTAAAAGACCTTATATCGTGACAGTAAACCCAAATGTACTTTCTAGTCCAGGCCACGAGAACGTAGACCATTTCATTGTACTTAAAGAACCCGAGCTGGGAAACCGACAGAAGAGCTCCGTTGGGTACTAAGCTCTCCAAGTCGGTTGGAACATTGATATTCCACTCCAGCAAGAATTCATCAGCTGTACTCCAGCAGCTACACTTCCACTGCAATAATATTTCAGGGCAGTCTGCCAGATCCTCAATTTTCTCCAGTGACACGCATATCCCCTGGCTAGGGTCGCCCCTTACCGGCTCTTGCCTCATCTTCCTCCTTGCTCCCTCTTTCCCTAGAGAATCCCACAGTTTAGAGCCTTTAGCTGTTATTGCAGAATCAGGACCACGAAGGAGGGGCAGGGAGATTCAGGTATTGCTCTTACCCTAATACAAACAGTCTCTATGTTTGACTTCAACCGTGTTTTTTCCACGCCTATTTACTTATTTCAGCTGAAATATTGTCTAATGGTTTGGCGCCAAAACATGCTAAATTGAAAAATGAGTACATGTAGTACTAGGTTAAAAAAAAGTATCTAGTGACAGAATGGCCAGGCTTGCATATTCAAGATGAGTGGACAGGCACATATTGGTTTAGAGACATGGATGCCGAAGACAGCGTAATGATGGTGTACTTAATACAAAGGACTAGTTAGGTAGGGTCTGTAGAGTTGTGTGTGTTTCTTTAAAAAAAGGAGCAATATCAAGGATGACAATGGACTAAGAGTATGCATGGTGGGGAAGAATTATAGGTGACGGGGAGATTCCGGGCTGTGTAGGTAGGTGCTAGTCGACCTTGTGCTTTTTAGCTTTCTTGGATTTGGCGGAGGCTCTGTTTTGGGAGCCTTGCTTGCTATGTCTGGGCTTACTATCAGTAGTAGTGGGCTGGTATATGCATTGGGTCTTCGACCTTTCTTTGCTTTTCAGATACCTATAAACGGGGTCCTCCTTTATCACCTTGGAGACCTTCATATTCCTTTTAAGGTCATAGATCATAAAAAGACCAACCTCCGCAATCAGACAAACAATGGAGCATCCAATTCCTATGAAGATTCTGGAGTTAAGATCCTCCAGACCCATATATAGCGGGGCGTAGAAGCCCCCAATAAATGTTAAAACAAGACCAATAAGAGCGTTCATACTCATTAAGACGTCTCTGGAGTAGTGGACTCCGAATGCATCGGGCACATCCTTTGAGGATTTGCTGTACTTTGCCTGGGACAGCTTTTTGATCGAGGACTGATACTTACGTTCTTCTGACCGTTTCCTTAGGATCTCCATTATTGATAGATTCTTTTGAGTTTGATGAGAGCTCTTCTGGTCTGGGTCGACCTCTTTTCTACTATTCAGTAGAAGCTCCTGTAGACTCGGAATGGTGCTTACATTCTCCCTGTTACTTCCATTCTCTTTATTGCTAGAGCCATACTCCTTTGCAATTTTCGAATAGGCTCTATAGAGCGTATCTACATCAATATTTTCGGAATCCTCGAAAGATTGATCACCGTATCTTAAAAAAAAGTCTTTCAGCTCCGGGGTAATAGAAACCTTCATTTATACCATCTATCGCCAGTTAAACTGCTAGAGTAATTAATGATGTAGGTATTTTAATCGACCAAGATTTTTTTCTCCCGTTATGCAATGACTTTATTTATTTGATAAGATTTGGTCATTTTCCCGCCCAATTATGATCTTGCCTTCGAAATGAAGTCCAGGTTTTTACATGCAGATACTGCAGGAGTGAGTTTTGGGGAATTACGGAGAGGATTTGAGTGGTGGTGGCTACAATTTTATGTGGTTTTGAGAACCCTCCAGATGGACTGTTCTTTTGCGTTATGTTTCGCCAATATTTCAAGGCTTAGTTGCACGCAAAATTAGTCAGTATGCTAGCATAGCCTTATAGTGCATAGCGTGTTAGTATAGTTAGGCCAAAGAGTGGTGCTTGACAATTTGGGGCACGTGGCCTAGGCACTCAGTTTGGGAGGAGCTGCGCTGGGAGTCGTACTATTTGGACAAGCCAAGTTTCCATTGGGCCACGCAGCTCATCATATTCTCGCTAATATAAGAAGGTAAGCGGTCGCCTAGGTAGCCTTCAGTCGTTGTGTAAAGCCTATTTATTAGATTGGCCACATGTGTTTTTTTAGATGAAATCTCTTTTTTCCTTTAAAAAATACTAAAACTCTAAAAAAAATGAAAAATCCTCGAAAAACAAAGACGAGAGATTTATTATTTCATTGTACTCTCCGCAAAATTTCGCACAATTTTTGTTTATCACAGCCATGCAAACTGTTTTTGGTACCGGCATAGGCGCCACACCGCATGCACAAATAATTTCATGTGGATGCAGAAAAAAAATAGTGTGGAACAAAAAGAATTATACGTATGTAATAATAGTAAAAGTAGAAAAAAAGAGCAGAGATAAAGTGGCGAAATAAATGTATATAGGAAGGGAATAAAGTAGGGAAGAAGAGATAAATTAGTTTCTCTTTTGCCGGTTTTATTCAGGTAAATGGTTTCAGAGGCGTGTTAGAGGGTGTTGGCTATTTTTTGTTTAAAGTAAGCTATTGGAAAGATAGATTTACGCAATAGGGCTGTGGAGAAGCAGCATTTATTCAAGATACTCCGTGTAAATAAATAAATCGTTGTATGCAAAAGTGTTAGCAGAGGGCCACGGTATAGGGTTAGATTAGAGATTCATCCGACTATAATATTTGAGTACGTACTGCAGTCTTAAGTATATATAGGAATAGACGCACTAGTGAGAATGGGAGACCATAGTCAAATAATGGATAGCGTTATAGCTACGCCAAGGGCATCGAGTAATGGGAGTATATTTTGGGTTACTCCTACGCAATTTAATCCGCAGACTGGGACTTATCAGACACACTATTACTCGGATGATTTGGTAAAGTCTGGGACAGTTAGTGTTGGTACTCCGACTTGGAAAAACAGCTCAATGGTTCCGCAGTCCATTCCATCCTCTAATGTAAATAGCAAGTCAGTTGCAGCTCCAGTTTTGATTCCTCCCCCACAGAGTCGAAATCTGGCAAATTTTGAGGATCCAGTAATAAAGATACCAGATGGAATAATGGAGTTGGAGTGTGAGGACGATGATGACCAAAGTGTGGTTGACATTAAGCAATTAAACCAGAATTTTGATTATGATTCAGAAAATGGAGATAACTCGAATAGAGCTAAGAATGTTGTGGATGCAGTGGTTGCACTGGGACATGTATTGGTTAAGGATCTACAAAAGGCTGTTCCAAATTTGAAAAATAGTGGGAACTCTATTTTCGAAAGTTGCCTGGCAGGTTCCAGTGTTGCTGGATTGGAAAGTGAGTTGGCATTTTCTCCAAAAAACATTTTGAGAGATACATTAAAGAATAATACTCAAGTAAGGCCTCATTTGCTACCTAATGGGGTGACCATGCAGGAGTTAATTACATCTGGGGGTAATTTGGGGAGTTCCCCGGATAAAAGGTCGAGTAGGATGGCAAATCTTACGTCTTCAACTTTGTTATCCTCGGAGTTGTTCTTTGACCAAGTTAGGTTTCCAAAAATGAGTCTTGTCAGCTATGAGCAATCTAGTGGAAGCAAGAATGTGATCAAGTTGAACAAGGATGCAATAAAGCGTTTGAATTCAGATTTTGGTGATTCACCTTTATGCTTTATAAGTTTGGTAGATTGCCCGAGCGATTTGTTTTCAACTTTGCTATTGAATCCAGATTTGGAGTCGTCATCTGTGCAGAAGATAGTTAATAGGGAGTTGTTGGAAAGACAGCAGAGTGTGAATGGTAGTGCAAACAGCCTGGTTGATTTGTATTACTGGTATAAGGATGAGGAGTTTATATATTTGTTGTTGGATTTTAAGGTTACATTGGTTCCGAGTTTGCATGATATTTTACTGATTCTAGCAAACTCGATTTCATCCACAGTTGTGATGAACAATTCTGGAATAATTAATCACCAATCTTTCACAAAGCTGGGGGCTATTGTGAATTTACAAAAGGAGTTTGAGTCACGACAGGAAAATATAATCAATAAGTTGATTCAGGAGGAAAAGAAGTCTGATCTAGGTGGCAATAGTTTGAAGGCTGGTGGATTTAATACTCCACCAAGGGAGTTTGGGGACGAGTCCACTGAAGATTTCAAGACAGCACAGGGAAATCCTTTACTATTGTTGACTCCAAGATATAAGCCAACTTTAAGATCAGAGACGATTAATGATTTGAAGCAGATGAAGGATCAGGAAGATATGGGCAAGAATGTGAGTCAATGCACAACTCATAGGGCATTATTATGTACTTTGAAGACGACTCCAAGGCCATACCTGGTTTGGTTATTGCATGATTTTAATTTTCTATTCTATGATACAGCAAATGGCATGATTTTGAATAGTATTGACTACTTTGAGACATTAATGACAGAAATAGGATGTGGATATGAGTGTGAGGATTCACAGATTGCATACTTTGAGGGTTTGAAGCTTTATTTGAGATCATTCTATACAATGAAGGAGTGTCACACATTGGTTTCTCCATATACAATGGATAGCAATGAGAGAAGGGTAAGAATGGATCATATGAAGCAGATTTCTTGTTTAAGGCAGAGATTACTAGGGATCAGTAAGAATCATGCAATAAGCCATAAGCTTGGTCAGTATAACTCATCATTGACAGTAAACCGTTATTTGTCAATATTCTTTAAGGTTTTGGAGAGCAATGAGACACAGAATCTGTCAGAGATGAGTGAGATGGTACAGAGGAGATTTTGTGATAGGATTCTGGTAGATGTGAATGAGTTTTATGTTGCTGAAAATAAGAAGCTGATGGAGTCTTTGCCGATGAATGAGACCGTGTTGAAGGAAATGATCAAGGAGACGAAATCAAAGTGCATGCACTTATATAAGGAGTATACTAGTACATTGATAGATACTGATATTTATGTGGATTATAAGATTTTATTGCAATCTGAGTTGCAGGAGAGGGAGAATGAGACAATAAAGGACAATTTGGATATTTCTGTGAGATATTGTACGACATATTTGAATGAGATAGCAAAGAAGAGTATTTCGAGTAGACTTCATGGTGGAGTGAGAAGTAATAGTACGTCAATGGAGGGTTTGAATAATAGGAACGGTGTAAATAATAATACAATGGCAACATTAAGTTCAATGCGGCAGTATGGAATATTGGATTTGGAGAAGGACTTGGATGAGATTTACACTACAATGTTGAGTAGCTTGGATGAGAAGATTCCAAGAGAGATATCATTGAATTGCTTTTTAAAGGTGGCAAATGAGCTTAGACGTGAGTGGTATCAGGTGAACGGTGGGGGTAATCCAGGTTTTGATTCAGGTTCGACAGGTATGGGTGGGGGTGAGAAGATAGGAATTGAGAATTGTTTTGGGGTTAGTAATTGTAGTGGTGGCGTTAATGGTAGGTTGGATGACGAGTTTATTCGAAGAATGGAGACGCCTGAGATGTTGGTGAGCAGACTCAGCGGTGACTTGGAGGACATCGACTCAGAATATAATGGTTATTCTTTGATGCAGAAGAAGGAGTTGTTGGAGGAGATATTATTGGAGGCGACCAAAAAGAAGGATAGGTTGAGTGATTTTTATACAAGTGATCAGTTATATAGTTTGGATTGTTTGATATCGACGGTGCAGGAAAAGTTGGATGCGGTGAATACAGAGAGGAAAAGTATTTTGGATAATAATGAGATGCAGAGGCAGATGTTACTAAAGCAAAAGCAAAAGCGTTGGAGGAAGTTATTTCCTTGTTTGAGGAAGAATATGGGTTACAATGCAAATTCGTTGAATTCGAATAGCAATGTGAATAATTACAGTGGTGTTAATGTGAATGATATGAATCATTCAGTAAATGAGTCATATTAAGGTAGGAGAGATGTATAATTGGCGGCAGTGTTTAATTAGAATTAGAAGGTATAGGTAGAATAATATTTCGTGAGAGAATGTTGGCTTTGTGTGTGTATGTGTTTTTTAAAGGATAGATAGTAATATTTTGGATAGGGTTTGGGATAGTGGATCTATGAGAATGGGATGACCAGGTATGGCGCGAAGCGGTTTCTGGTTTCGAGGGTAAAGTTTTAGGCATTGGGTAAAGCAAGGAGGGTGATGGCTGGTTGAAGTCAGAGAGAGGGAGGGGTGGGGACAGAGTTGGTTTGTGGGGTTCTGAGGGTTATAGTGATAGAGATAAATTTGATGTTGTTTTAAATTGATAGTTATTTTTTTTGTGTGTACCTATTGTTTGATATCTTATATTTGGTGGATATAAGATTACGTGTTTTTTACATGCATTGCCAAATGGCGGGAATTGCATGCAGAGAGGGAGAAACTATTGGTAGGGAGAGAAGTTGAGGTTGAGACGGCCTTCAGATGGGATGTTGTAGTAGGGTGAGGATGATTCGTAGGTAGATCTGTAGTTTGATAGTGGTTCAGGTGTGTGTAGTGCGTTTGGTGGGGAGTTAGAGTAGGCGGTGAACTGGTCTTCTTGTTTTCGTGTGATAGTGCTGGAGATGGAGTTGTTTTTGAAGAGGTTGGAGTTGTGGGATGGGGTTATTAGGTTGTGGTTGTTATTACTAGTGGAGAGGTTGGCGCCAGTGAGGCAATGGTTGAATGTGTCTGTATTGTTTTGGTTTTGAAGAGTGTTGACTTTGAGTTTGGAGGCGGATGTAGGATGTTTGGCATCGCTGGTGGGTAGTATAGGGGCGTGTGTTGGCTTTGACTGGATGATTCTGAGATACTCATCATTGGATCCACTGATCACTTTCGGAGGTGGGAACTGCTCAGTGGATGCATTGATTGGAGTGTTGTACATGGAGTGGTTTTTCGGGATGATAGTTTGTAGGTTGCCGTTTGCACTATATGGCGGGATTTGGGATGTTTGGAGGAATTGACTCTGTATCTGAGGGTTGCTGTAGAGGGGAGGCGAGAATGGTTGTTGGTTTGGGTGAGCGGCTAAGTTTTGAATGGGGCTTGCGGAGGAGTGCCTGTTGAAGGAGGCTTGGCTTGGAGATGAAACAACAGAGTGGCCTTTCTTTTGTAGGAAGATGTCGTTTCTGCACCTTAGCAAATTAACAGTGCCGTTCAGAATCCCATTATTAACTAGCTGGAAGAAGTCATCATAGGAGCAAAAGTCCTTATTGAGATAGTCATGGATGACTTGGGACGCGAGCTTTCTAGATTTCTCTGTCGAGATCTGGGTTTTCTTCTTTGGCTTACTGTTTTTGTTGCTTATGGTTACCTTGATGATACTAATGTGCTCAATGAGTTTGGCAAGCTCGTCAATTGAAAGCAGACCGTCGCGATTGGAGTCATAGTAGAAGAAGATAAATTGTAGTCGAAGCTTATTGAAGTTTGGAGAGTTTTTTTCCCTAGAGTTGTATGGTCTAAAGATGAGCATTCCTGCGAGGAACTCAACTTGAGTAATGTAGTCATCTTGGTTCCTATCCATAACCCCAAAAATGGTACCTCTATATCCAACCTCAATAATATTAACATACTCCATCAGCTTATCGAACTCAAAGTTCGAAATAAACCCTTTAACTGTGTTGGAGAATGAGACAAATAGGCTGGACAGGTAGTTGCACTCATTTTGAACATCCAACTCTACGACGGCAAGCGGTAGGAGCTTGGAGTAGCTACTCCACTCCTTCCAGCCAGAGCCGTTCAACTTGCTCACTGAGCCTTTTGCGTTCGAGTAGCCGCCAGAAGCCATCTTTGCTGCTGGATTTACATCGGCTCTGTTGGAGGATTGGAGCTGCCCAAATCCCGATGAGGGCTGACCAATTCTCTCCGGAATGGTCTCAAACCCGGGATTCCTACTATACAGATCTCCGCTCTGAGCAAACTGCTGATACCCATATTGATTCTGGCTGACTTGCTGATTGATATATCTCGGATACACATTTGGAGATGTAGTATAACTATTATTGGAGTTGTTATAGTTATTATCATTTACAATACAGTATGCTCCCATCTTATCCTTGTCGGAAAACTCTGATAATGGCACTCTATATTGACTTAGACCTCCAGCTGAAGATGATTGCAATACATTCCCAACATTACCATTCAAGCTAGCACTAATGTTGCCACCTACTGCCCCATTTATGTTTGCCCCACCCATGCCAAAATTGCTGCTATAGTTGCCACAGTTTAGTAGTTGGGTCATCTCAAAGATCGTATACTTCTCCTTCTTTCCGCCCTTTATATTTTCTTGACTAAATTATCTTAAGACCCGATCCTATATTAATACCTTCTTTGCTAAATCCAGAGTTACCTTGAATACAAAATCGCTTCAAGTGTCCGTATCTGGCCTAGAGCTTGCTACTCTTGTACTAACTGATAAACCTCAAAATTCCCTATCAGAAAAAAATACACCTACATTTACTTATATTATTCTTCTTTCCACCTTTTATTTTTCACTATCCCTCCTAATAATAATCTACATAATATACATGGAAATATTTTGTATGCTGGCTTGCCCGCCAAAAGTTATAATACACGTGTAGATTTATAATAAAGGAGGAAGAAAGAAAGAAGATGGGATGGGAGAATTTAAATAAAAAACAGATTTATTTACTAACTACTATTTACCTCTGGATATATTTTTAAAACAAAGAATCCATAGAATCACCACCCACATCACTAACACATTACTATTACACACCGTTTCTAGCTGCTAAGTCGCCTTTACAATGCTCAGCACCCCCACATGCTAAAACTCCCTAGAAATAATTCCCCAGTCACTAAACCAACACAAAACCTAATACTTATAAACACCGGTACATAACAAATTTCTCTCATTTACATTTATTTTTGTATTCAACTAAACTCTAAACAAAAATAATAATTTCTACATGCAATTATCACATGTGGACAAAAACCAAAAAAAAATAATAATTAAACATATATATATATATATATAATTAATACTAGGAGGTGGAGATATTTGCATCAATATTTGTATTTTGAGTTTGTTGACAAGGATATGATGAGATGTTTGTTTAGTTACAGTTGATTATGTGGATAGATAAAATTGAGTTGTGGAGAGGGTAATTGAGAGCGTAATTGAGAGCGGTGTTTGGTTGTATTGATGGTGATTAATTCAGGAATATTCCGTGTTTTTGGTGTTCACTAATAAGGGAGTACATTTTTTAAACGTACAAAGTATCCAAGTTGAAGGTGAGTTTTTGGAGTAGAAAAATTGTGGGGCGGTTGGTGTGTGTGTGTGTGTGTGTCGTGTCGTATGATAAATAGGGGAAAAAAATTCTTAGGCCTAGTATAAATATATATATATATATATAAGGATAATATTTAATTCGAGGGTTTGGAGTTTCTGCTGTATGTGTAGGGAGCAAGGGTGCAGAGGACAGAGGATAGAGGCAGGTAGGTTAATCACTGTAATGTAATTAGGTATAGGAGGGGAGAGGTAAGAAGGAAGCAATTTTGAATAGGTCGTGGGGAGTGGATTGGAGATTGAGGAGCATTTGTATGATAATATATGATGCTCCAGGTCTGAGTAGTGTTGGAGAGTGGATTAAGGATTACTGTGTAGATAGAGGCAGTTTAAATAGGGGAGGGTAGGAGATCGTAAATGAGCTAGTGGTAATAGTGCTCAAAGTTGGTAAGTCTTCATAAGAGGTAGAGGAAGTTGTTGGTTCGATTTCTGTTTAAGAGTGGAGGATGGGCGTGAATAAGGTCGAGGATGTTGGTAGAAGGCGGAAGTTGCCTTTGAAATGCACCTTTACGGGGAATTTGGAGAAGTATAAAATAACTGACACGTTGCAGGACAGTTTGTATGGTCGGGTTTACCAGGGTTATGGAGTTGATAGTGGGAAGTTAGTGGCCATCAAGGTCTTGAGTAAGAATGATATCATTACAAAGGAGATGAATAGGTCATTGCCGGAGACTCCGTTGGCGGAGGTATTTTTTGCAGACGAGATGGCGGATCATGAGTACCTTGCAACGATAAGGGATGTATTTGAGACGGAGGATTCGCACTGTATTGTGAGTGATTTGGCGGATGGGGAGGATTTATTGGAGTTGTTGAGGAAGAACAGGTACGGTTTGGAGGAGAGTCAGGCAAGGATATGTATAAAGCAGGCGGCCATTGCTCTGAGTAAGTGTCATGAAAGAGGGTTTGCACTGCAGGATTTCAGTTTGGAGAATTGCTTGCTTTACTCTGTTTGTGGAGGAGGGAGTCTCGGCTTCAACAATGAGAATTTGAGCGAGAATGTCGAGGTGGAGGGTGGAGATGAGGCATGTAGGAGGGAGTCTGCGCGCGTGGATGATCGTTTTGGCAGGAGGTTTCAGGTTAAGGTTTGCGATCCTGGCCAGGCGATTCGGTTTGGTAGGTATAGTCCGGAGCTGGAGATGCCTGTTCCGTATTTGGGATGTGTGGGAAAGAAGTTTAGGCCACCTGAGATATTTTCAGGTAGACCATATATAGCAAGTAAGGTAGATAGTTGGTGTTTGGGTTGGAGTACATTTTACCTATTATTTGGGACGGAGTTGTTTGAGAGTGTCCACAATGTTGATAATGATGTGAGGTGGCAGTGGTACAGTATGGGTTATAGGGATTATTTGTACTCGTATTTGGGAGTGAAGGAGAGGATAAGCTTGGATGCACGTTCTTTTATTGAGGCTTTGGTTCATCCTGATCCGCTTCAAAGGATGAGTGTGAGGGAGGCTTTGAGTCATCCATTCTTGAGGGACGTGAATGAGCACGAGAATTTGGTGTTGGAGGGTTGGGGAAGGCCAGTGCCAGATTTGGGGTTGGGTGATTTGGCCAAGTCATTCAAGGCTGAGAGGGTTCCATTCATCCCGGAGGTGTATAAGACCAAATATTTGAGGTTATATTGCACGGGAGATAAGCCTAGTGGGTACTTGCCAGTTGATAGGAGGAGGGCTCCGCAGGCCCAGAAGACGGCCGTCATGGCCAGTAGCAATCATCCCATGCCAATAACGGCTAGATGTCATGGCGGGAACGTGGCTCCAGTTCCATCAAAGCCGGGAGTGGTGGGTAGTGGTGGAGTGTTTCAGAAGCGAAGGGGAGTAGTAAATAGCAAGACGACATCGATTAGCAGCAATGCAAGTCAGGTTCAGTCGAGAGTGTCAGTGAATCAGAACCAGGCGGGTTCGGAGGTTTTGGAGGCTGGGAATGGTCTTAATGCTTATAGTCAGCAGATGAGATACCAGCAGTGTGGTTTCCATCATTATTATGGATACGGCTATAATATGTATTATGGTTCAGGTACAGCTCAAATGGGAGGGTATAACGCTCCTCCGTATTATTATATGAGACAGAGCGCAGCAGGGAGTGCAGTGGGTCTTGAGCAGGCTCAAAAGTGTAGTCACCCGGAGGCAGTTTCGTCAGGCGGAGTGGGAGATGATGCATCCAAGGTGGTGACTGCTAAGGAGGCGGAAAAGCCTTCGTCTGGAGTGGCAGCCAAGGATGCTTCAAAGACCAACAATCCACCACACCAATCATCGTCCGGAGGGGTTGAGATGAGGCATTCTGCAATGATGTACCAGAGTTACGGTTTCCCAGTGGCTGGGAGGGGTGCAGTTTACTCCTCATCGTATGTTCCTGTTCCGAATATGGGATTTGGTGCAGGTTCTGCTGGGAGTCTGAAGGTGCCATATAATGGTTTGAAGCCTGTTGGTGCTGGTATTGTTAATTCGAATGGTGGTACCCCTGGAGGTCAGGGTTTGAAGAATTGTTCATATGTTCCTCCGCCTTTGACTAGTAGGGATGTTGGTATGGTTGGTCATCAGATAAAGGGAGGTGGAGTAAAGGCAGGGGTGAATTACGGCTCAATGAGTTATGTGCCACCCACTTTGAGAAGATAGGAGGGAAGGATAATAGGAGGGATTAGTATAGTATTAATAAGGTTTATATATATGTAGGATGGGTATGGTGATTTTGAGTTAATTTTCATGTGTGTTGATTTCCTCCAGTTGGAGATGAGGTGCCTTTGGTATAAGTAGTTTTAGGATAGGAATGGGAGTAGTTGGACGACTTTACAGTTTTGCAGGGAGTCGATGATGAGTAGGGTGTTGGAGTTGATGAAGATTGCGTGTGAGATGAGTTTGGTGGACTGGCTGTTATTGATGATGTTTAGTGGGTTGATGGATATGGAGTGGTTAAGATTGAATTTGATAATAGGGACGATGGTATATTGGCAATTGGGAAGGATGGAGCCTTTGGAGGATGACTTGAATATGGCAAAGATATAGTAGACAATGCAGGCACCATCTGAGGAGATGACAGTAAGCTTGGAGTTGATAAGGTTGGGATTTCTGTTTCGGATGTGGATGTTTGTAAGGCTTGAAGCGAGGATATTCTTTTGAGGGAGCTTAAATAAGCTAGGACAAAGTCTCTGTCTTCCTAGTAAATAGGAAACAAGCCAGAGATTTCCGACATTGGTGATGACTAAAAGAGTATTTGTTCGCTTCCAGTTATGCAATCTTGAGATTGGAGAGCTTTCCAAGGCTATGAGTAGATCAGGCTGGGTTATTAAATCCAGGTTGTAGGAGAGATTCGTCCACAAATCCCAAATACAGAGACAGTTTTCATCTGAAAGCACTGAAGAAACCTCCACGATCTTGCTATTTAAGGTCAGGGTGTTGTCTCCCATGAACTCTGCCAAATTCAATGTGCCACTAGTGCTCGCAGGATTCCCAGTATTTGCTCTAGATCCACCACCACTCTCCACAGCTTTATTACCAGTATCAAAAATCACACTCACGGGTTTATCATCAGCTGCATTATCCGTTTCAGTATCTGTTGCAGGAGCAATTGTGGTTACTGTTGCTGTTACAGCAGCTTCTGCTACTGTACCAGTGCCAGAAAAGGCTCTAGTGGTGACACTAATGTTTTCTCCAACCACAGGAACTTTCTCGCCTCTGGAAGTATATCTGCTATAGCTCCTAGAGCTGGAGGAGTACCGACAAAACTCCTCTCTCTCAGTACTTGTACTTTTTTCAATATTGTAAACAAAATGGATTCCGTTACCTGATGTCAATACATATCTACATGAATGATCAATAATACCGGACCAATGACAGCTGTACTTGTGAGCTTGAAAGGTAAAGATTGGAACAAATGGATTTAAGCTGGAGCTTGAACTGGAACTCGAGCTAGAGCTCGAGCCAAAACTGGGGCAGGAATTAGAGCTCTGATTTGGAGGAATCTGTGATGAACAGGATGTAATCAGGGTACCGGAGAGCATAGTTGAATAGTTTCCAGAAAGATTGGATGAGGATTGGGAGAAAAAAATCTCATCTTCTTCGTCATTTGAGCTATATTGGCTGCTAGAATTCAGCTTATAAACCATAATAAAGCCGTTGGATGTTGATAGAATGATGTGTAGTTTGCTTGGAGACCAGCTTACATGTGTTATATTACCCAAATTATGGCTATTTGCCACGAGTCTATTAATGCTGTTATTATACAAGTTAGAGTCATGATTAGAGCGACCTTGGCCGAACTCAGAGGCAATCAAAGTTCCAATGCCTCTTTTAATGCCATCCGAGCTTCTCAAACTGCTAGCAGAGACGGAAGCTCCTCCCAAATTAGTATGATTTAGGCCATAAATGTCACCAATACTAGCATTTGACTGACTTCTTGAAATCATTATAGGTTTGGGATTTGATTTATTCCAATGACCACAAGCACTATTCCCAACAAAGTAATTTGGATGATTAACTTTATGGTAGTTACTAAAGGCCAGGGAGTGGCTCCAATAGGGATATACTATAGACAATACCTGCTGACTCCTTAGCTTGATTACCTCACCACAAATGATTGCCTTGACATTGTTGAACTGGTTCTGGATCTTTGAAAAATTGAGAGGAATGTCCATAAAGATCTGTATGAAGCTGATTTCCTGAGGGCTTGATAATGCTTGTGAATCCGTGAGCTCATTAAGCTGGGGACCTTGACGACCATCAAAGTCCCTAGACAAACAGAAATCCAGATAGATACTCTTGATATTCTTCTTAACATTAATACAAAAGTCAATGTCGCTTAGTGGCAACATAGATGAACGCTCCGAGGATAATAACCTCCTATAGGATATTAGTCCATGCTCATCCTGGCAATCCTCCAGTCTATCATGCATGATCAGCCTTTTCAAGAGATAGGAGCTAAGGAGCATCTCAAGTCGGACCATGCAGTCTGACTTGAATAATATGCCATCAAACTCCTTTGTATCTCCAACAAGACTCTGAAACATGGCTCTCTCATAAGAATATGAATTGAAGTGATTCCTTCGAATAAAGCTGATGGGATGAATAAAGTAGAGCTTTGAATTCAGCATTAAATGGGTGTCTTCCCCCAACAACAAGAATGGACTAGTGCTGAGATCCATCTTACAATCCAGCAGTATTGGACTCTCCTGGTATAACAAATGACCCAATAATGTATTCGAAAAGTCCACCTTCCTTAATCGGTTCTTATACCAGTGGTAATAGTAATCCTCCTCCAACTGTCCACACTCCTCCATTTCTGGACACTCATCCTGGGACCTTCTCAGACCAAATCCTGAATGGTAGTAGTAGAAATCATCATCTTCAAATTGGACATTTTGATCCAAGATATTAACGTAATAGCCAGCCTGACCCTCCACCACTTGATCTACTGACTCCAAATCTCCAACTGGAGACTCCCCCGTCTTGTTTTGCTTGGTGGAACCCACTGCAAGATTTAGTCTCGGAGTTGGAACAATACGATGATTATATATGGACATATTCAGCATGTACAGTGATGGATTAATCACTGGAGAGGAATCCTTACTACTGAGCATGAACTTATCCTCGCACATTTTAGTGTATCCCTTGGCAAACTCCAACCTCAACTCATCTAACTTAAATCCAGAGCTTCTGCCAGTATCACCACCACCTGAGGAATAATGATGACCAAAGACAGTACTGTCCAATAAGGTGACCGAGAAATCCTCTGTGGACTCCAACTCAATACTTGATTCTGAGTGAGCTCCTGATCCGTGACTAAATGACTGATCTCGAGAACTCCAAACCTTCCTCAAAAGGTAACAATACAAATTACTGATTGATCCCATATTATAAGAAGCAATTAATTCCTTGTTTCTCAATATATATATTAAGAGAAGACTCTTGATCCTCAGTCCTATCCAAATATCCTGCAAAACTAGCATAGCCTTACAAATAATGTCTGAATTAGAGTGACTTGGACTACTTTGTTTGCTCTCCGAGACTTTAGCAAATAACAGACAGGACTTTTCATCAATAGAATCATAAAAATATGTCAGAATCAAAGGAAGGAGCGGAACAATGATCTCCCTCCATTCTTTAAGTATGCGAATTGAGTAATTCTCCTTTAGAGCCATAACCAATTGAGTCGATACTCTACCCACACACTCATTGATAAGATCCTGATGTATCTTTAATATGGCCGTAGATAAGACAACCAATATGCTATTTGAACACATTACAAAGTGGTCCGAGCTTGGTGAATAGGCTTCCTCACTTCGGGACTGGCCATCCTCCTTTGGAGACTGACAATATCCATACTTCCTAGTGAAATCCAAAAAGACTCTCAGCAGCCTGAGAAGCTTTATTGACATTCCTGCAGTCAAATTCATCATTAAATGCAAGTTCAGAGCCTGGTAACTTTTCAATATTATTACAAACTTTAATATCTTCACAAAATGGCAAAATTCCCTTGTATTATTACAAGAATCCCGAGAGATCTGACCCATCTTTATTATAAGCTCTTGTATAATAACCATAACCATATACACCTTAAAAAGCTGTAGCATGACTCTCAAATTACCATCATTCAACCCATTTCCTGTCTCCAACAATAACTCCAGCACAACCTGGTGTACTCTATTCCGTAAAATCAACACAAGAATCTCACATCTCTCCCTCAAATAACTAGCATGATCACCAAATTTAGACACACGAACCTGCCCTCTCCTCTCAAATGTTAAAATAATCTCATTGTTAACCCTTGAAAAAAATTCCAATAACTCATTCCACACTCTCTCAAAACCCAACTCATCGATTCTCCAGAAATTAACTCCTTCTGAAAATATCTCAAATATCAAATTCAAGTACCTCCCTCTTAACCCTGAATAATCCTCTGATAATCTGCTCCTGCATGCAACATGCATTTTACTGGCATTTTCTCCAATTACGTCATTTTTTGTGTGCATACCGGTATTGAAAGAATTATTATTACAATATTTGTCCACATTAATTAATAATAAATAATTAAAAATATTAATGGGATTAATATTAGAATGATGTTGAATTAGGGAGTTCTTAAAGTTGAAATTGATGTGGAATTTGGAGATTATATTTGGAATATTATAGAATTGATCAAACCACTCGGATAGATTATTCTTGCCCAAGAAAAAGTAGTAGTAGTTGACATGCAAATACTTGATGTAATTCTGGATCTTATTTAGGATATTTGGTTTGATCATGAGCTCATAGTATTTGTGCTTCTGAGAATTTGTTTGGCTAAATGTTGTCTTATTATCCTCAATAAAGGCTATCCATGAGGCATAATGGTAGGGATTCATGCATTTTTTAATGTAATAGGACATTATCTCAATAATATCCTCAAATGGCGGATGCTTTGAGCTTTCAATTAAGTCATAACTTTGTGATGGAGAACAAATCGAGATCTTTAGCCTTAAATAGTTGTTGAAAGAAAACAAATGCTCTGGATGCATGAAGCTGTACTTTAAGTCATAGCCATTCGGATTATTTATATGATATGATCTATTCTCACTGTTTTGGGTAGCTTCCTCTTTGTTTATGCTACTCCTAAAGTAGTCATCAATCCCAATCATCAACTCGCTAATCCCAAAAAAGACCGTTGGACATGTTAATCTTGACATCATCTCAAGTATATTCACACGACTTAAATTGAGACTATTTACGCTGGAATAGTTTAAAATAGCTATAATGCTTAGCCAGGGATCCTTATTCAATAGTGACAAAAGCCAAAGGTCATTCAGGTGCTTATTATACAAGTCCACCAAAGTGCTCTGACTATTCAAATTCACCAATAGTCTCAATAATAGCATTAGTAATTGTGGATCATTTAGGTATTTAACACATACATTTGCAATCTCATCGTATGATCTGCTTAAAATAAAAAAGCACAAGCTCCAGTAGTAGTTCCTTTGCTTTATTAAATAATACCCATTCTTAATTGCCTGCCTCCTCATCTCCTCGTTATTAACATCATAGTTGAGCAAAAAATCAAATACATTCTTCTGGTCCAAAATCTTGAATATAGCTGAAACTATATTCAGCTTATTCAAACATGTATATATGATCAAAACTATATTTAGGATCTCGTCCTGGGCAAACCTGCACCCAGCACCTTCATCCTCAAGTCCAAAGCTCAGCTCCTTCCTCCTTTCAGAAATGGTCTTGATCAGCCTCTGATACAATTTCTGGGCCCATCTCTCGATAAACTCCTGAAACCTATAGGTATCCGTTAATATATAAATCACCCCACAACGCTTTAATTCCCCCCAGTCTAGAATATTCTCCAGAACCCTATCAACTATATGGTCCTTCTCGCAGAGTGAAATCCAGCATATATCCTCAGACTTGGGTATAAACTCGCCGTGTATCTTCATATCATAATAACTCTTCCTAATGAAATACCGCTTAATATGGTACTCCTCAAACTCCATGACCCCCAGCTTATAGCCCTTATTCTTTGGTCTCAGCTCGATCAAAGAGTTAAAAAGACCTCTATACTCCTCTCCCAAATCATCCAGAGGTGCACTAAAGCTGCCATAGTGGCCAGAAAATGAGTCCTCAATGTCGTATGGAATAATATTGAGATTCGGAGATTCTTGAGTGCTCCCACTGATCCTCTCAAAAATCTCTCTTGAAAAGAACTGCTTTCTATCATTCAACGAAAAAACAAAGTCCTCCAAAACCTCAACGTCCATTAGTGAGAGGCTATTTGCCTTCTCAAATACACTGTTGGCAGGCCTCCTGTAAACCCCTGGAACAACATTGTCGCTACTACTAAATATCAAATAAGGCCCGTCAAACACATCCAGCTTTTGTATTCTAATCAGCTCCCCGTCGCTGCTTATTTGAAAGTGCTCGTAAATGTCCATACTTGCATTAACTTGTTTCCACTTACATACATCCCTATCCCAATAAATGGACTGAACAATCCTGCCACCAATAACTAGTAGGCAAAAGTAGGTCATTTGAAAGTCCTGAACAATCACTAGTTGATTGTTAGAGTATTGGCCTCCTGACTTGGCATCCAAGCCTTTTGGCTCCAGGAAATCCTCGCTCTGGACTGTACTTGAAATCGTTTGCGACCTAGAATAGCCACCTCCTAGAGACATCTCCTGGAAGGGACTCAGTGAAGCATTTTCCTCCCCACCAGATTCCTCAATCTTGAGCATATTTAGAGAGAGCAGGGAGTAGCAAAGCATCTCCCCATTTGCACTATTATAAACTAGCAAGTTGTAGTCCAAGTGATCAATCAGCAACGAGTCCGAAACCAAATCAAAGAGTGACCTGTTCAGCTTGATCCTCTCGTCAATATAAACCTTGTTTTGGCTGCCACTAATGCCACATATATATAAATAAAGCTGGCCAAGCTCGTCAAATTTGCTCAATTCTAACTCTGAATAATGCACATCCTCATTTGTAAGCACCTTTGTGGATACAAACACCAGTGATTGGTCCATCAATGGCAACTTTATCGGAATAAAGAGCTGGCTAGAACTCAATAGGGAGCCTATTTGGTACATTGGTGGGGACAACACTCTCAGCTCCAGCCTAATCCTGGAGTCTCCACAGTCATTTCCCTCTTGATTTTCCAAGAGAGACTCCTGGCCCTCCAATCGAATCTCAAACATTATAATGTGATTAACTCCCATCTTAGAATCCCTGACCAAGCAAATACAAATACAATATCCGCCAACCACTGAAGAATGCTTATCCAAAAGTACCACTTCATACCTAGGATCAATCAAGCCAAAATCAAACAGCCTTTCCAAAATCCTCTCCTGGGAAATCAACTCCTCATCCAAACACCCTTGTCCGTCCTGCAAATCGCCGTCTAAAGCCCTAATTTCAACATCCAGTAAATCCAAAGATGAAGACCCATCCTCAGTCACCGTCTTCAGTCCACACACTCTCAACTGGCTGGCTCCATTTAATTGTACCAAAAAAATCTGATAATAACTCGAAACTATCCCTTCTGAAACATTTATTATTTTTTCTATACATAAATCATCCAAATTACGTGTATTATTTATCTCTATACCGGTATCCACATTAATTTTTCTTAATGTGTGTATATGTGGACATTTACATGCAATTTTTTTTGCATGTAAACAGTTGAATAATTTTTTAGGGCAAAGGTTATCCAATAGAAGAATCTGGCTGTTATTAAGCAGAATGAGGATTTCGTTGGCGTTTGTCAGTTCGACTGCGAGTTTCCCGTATATGTTTGCGCTTTTCCTGCTACTTGATTGTACATCTGGGGTAGTTTTGATAAGCTTTGCTAAGTCCCAAGTCCCACTGTTTTCATTTAAGATGTACTCTGCAATGCTGGAGTCCTTAAATTGGAAAACGAAGCTGTAGACCCCGCCTGTTGCTTTATTTGAAAGCCTACCATTTCTCCAAAATGATAGGATTCTGGAGACACTGTGAGGCAAAGTGCTATTGTCATCACAAAATCTAGAGCAGCTCGGCGGGCTTTCATTCATGGTCCTGCCTAGTCTGCAAGCCTCCCATCTGGAGATAGACGAGCTAATCTCGTCATTCCAGATGTCCAACTGAGCAACGTTAAAGCAAAATGACTCCTTTCCAATTAGAATGATTAGTTTCACCTCCTTGTTTTGTCTCTCGTTCATTATGAAAATATCACCATTGTGAATGCAAGAGTTTAGGGGAATTGATGAAACAGAAAGCTCCTCACTATAATATGAACTCGTGTTATGGTAGAGGTAATCATCTCCGTCCTCCTCAATGAGTGGATACCTGCTTGTGGAGTAGTAGTATGGGGGGTCCTGGAGATCTTCACTCAAGTCCTCCATAGAGCTGCCTGAAGCCTCTAATGAGTTAAAATGATGCGTGACATTATCTCTAAAGCTTTCCCAAATGAGCGTGATCTCCTCATTCCCGACCAATGGCCTGTTGTCGAACCTCAAATAGAGGGCCTGAGTAAACTTGCACGGCTTATTTAGAGAGGACTCCCTCCAGATCCTCACAATAATGTCCTCACTTGTCCTAGAGATGATGGAAAAGGCCGACAGCTCCGAGATTCCGCCAAGTCTCTTCAGCTTGTATGGCATTCCAGACAAACATGGCTTCCAGGATGCATGAACAATCTCTTCTCCCTGTTTTAGAGAAATCTTTTGGAACTGAAACTGACTGGGGAAAACCCCTGCAATTCTATGTGTCTGATCCTGATCCTCCGAGTGCTCATATCTCCATATAAATAGCTCATTGTCCAAACACTGATACACTATTATGAATCTCTCGCTATCGTCAAAAGCCACATGCAAGTCTACCCTTGGCCCTACAAAACTCAACTCCTGCTCTAGAACTGGCTTTGAATCCACACCAATCAGTACCTCTATGTACACATCCTCCAACTCATTCAAAAACGCTCTGGGAGCCTCCTCGAGTCTTCTCCTTGAGAGAATCTCCTTATAGACGTCAATGTTAAAAGCCTCGAATTGAAATCTCCACACGGTCAGGAATGTCCCACGACTATCTGAAGAGTGCTGAATCACCAGCTTGCTGTGGTCTAACCAACTCATCCTCTTCAGAATTGCATCTCCATTATGTATCACTCGTAAGTCCACTCTTTTAAACAGCTCCAGTCGAATGCTACCGTATCTTTCGCTCCAAAATATGTTCAACCTCCTCCTATGATTTGACCCAAGAATGTCAGTAACTCCAAAGTTCTGAAAGCTGTGTCCACCACGTCTCGCACCCTCAATAATGCCACTATAGTAATCCTCGTACCCTAGATCAAAACTTGGAGCAATTATCCCCTCGTCCAAAAGTCTAATATACCTTATATCGTGCTCAAGCGTCCAAACCTCAAAATACTCATCAAAACCCACAACCAACGTCAACAAATCCTCGTGCCAGCACACATATCTCGGAAGTGCCTTCCCGTGAATCTCCAGTCTCTGAATAGATCTTCCCTCATCCAGATTAATCACCGAAACCTCCGGAAGTAGGCTCTTCTCATCCACAAACACACACAATGGCCACCTACTATGCATCTCTCCCGCTCCGCCAGTACACATTCTTTATTGAAGTCCCAACCAGCCCCTTTAATAATTCTCCCTTGCATCACCTTTTTAATCCTCCCCTTGCCTTTTCATCATTTTCAGCTGGAACCCGCGCGCGCCTTTGGCGGGTACATGTGCTCCGGTATTTAATAAGACATTTTACTATATAGTGGCAAAAGTGGAGCAGGAAAGATAAAATTTTAAATACTGGAAAGAAAGAAAAAAGTGATGTGAGAAGAAAAAATTGGATACAAGGGAAAACTTTTGTTTGCTCAATCCATCACAGGTGTACGTGAAATATACGCCTCTCTAGACTCAGAATTGAGCATTGAAGTTGAGAAAGTGCTTGAAAAGCGTTAGTTGGGTCCTAGTTGAGTAGCTGGATCCGTCATCTTCTCCTTCGTTTATAGGAGACCCAGAGCTGTACACAGGACCAGATTTCCCTGCTTGAAGATTGCTTCCTTGCGGAGAAGGGGCCGAACATGACTGATTTGAGGTCGACTGCTGCTAGATTCCTGTTTCTAGCACTGGTTGCTTTGTCGGTGGTCTGTCATGTGCTGACTCAGAATATTGAGATTGAGGAGAAGCCAAGCAGAACCGACCGTCTGGTTGACCAGATATATTATAATAGGTATCATTCAAACAATGCCAAATATTTGGTTTGGTTATTAGTTTTGGTACCGGTATTTATATGTATTCCGTGTCTATTATGGGTATGGTGCAGTGATCACTGCCTGCAAATCCTCAAGTATAGGAATAATGTGAAGACGTTTAAGGAGAAGAAGCTCATGAATGAGATGATCATGAGCAACCTGAGTGACAACATACTAAATAAGGACCTCTCCTCCTCCAGAAATCAACCCGTTGTTCCCGTGCCTGTGCATTCACAGCCAGTACAGCCACATCCACACCAAATTCCAATCCCACAGCCACAATCGCATTTTCATACTCCAATGGGTGGAATGGCCCCCCCTCCATATCACCATGCCACGCAGCCCATGATGGGAGGGTCTCAATATAGCTCTATAGTCCCCACCCACGTGCAGTCGTCTCCTGCATATATCCCAAATCTCTATATGCACGAGCCGGTGAACCTGGAACTATCGCAGTGCATACAGAATGACCACATCCACCGTCACCATTGTGAGCTCGGCAGCCACTAGAGGAGACAAACGCCAGGTTTGGCCTCCGATCCTCCACCCTTCAGCTGGAACAGACCGACTGCTCTGTTGGGAAATTCGGGTGGGTACCTAGTGGAAACTCGCAGTCATCTATCAAACAAGAGATTGTTAAGTATTACTAATTAGTTATAACACTATCTAAGTGCCTGCATGCATACACTTTTCATGTAAGCAGTGTAGGCGGCAAGAGGGAGAGTTGTGAGTATTCTGTAAAGTCACATTGGGATCTTCTTGGCCTTTTTTGTGGATCCAGGAGGCCTCCCCCTATTGCCAGAGCCTGGAGGTCTGCCTCTGAGACCTGTCTTCCTCCGTACTATACCAATCTCGCCAATATCATTATTATCTATATTATACAGCGGCTTTGTGTGAGACTGCATTAGATGCTGGTTGCTGCTAATGAACCGTTCTATAGAGGAGATAATCATTTTAATCTTGGAATCCAACTCTGATAACATCTCTGCCTTCCTCTCAAATGTTATATCGATGTCGTTCTTGCAGGTCTGGAACCTGTTGAATATCTCCTCATATAGCCTCATTCTGTACTCGTTCTCTTGAATCCTAGCATCACCGCTCACTACGGTACCTGGTATATATATGCTTACAGCTCCTTTGCTGCACTCCAAATGACGCACAGCCTCGTCAGAACCCCTCTGTTGTCCTCCCTCCTTGTGCAAGTTCCTCTCAAATATGACGATGCTCTCCGAGCTGCGCGACTCTGGGAGTTCAGACAAGCTGTTAAACCTCGACAGCTCCAAAAGCATATTGTATAACCGGTTGTGGCTCTCATCCAACACCGACCACCTCTGATCAATGTACTCGTTGTATCTGTACAACGAAAGAAACGCCTGGTTGAAGAGCTGCGGAAAAGAAAGCAGTTCATTTCTCCACTCGTCCGCCCTTCGCCTCTGGTCCACCAGACCCTGCGTCCTATCCGTCCCCTCCAAGCCTGTCTTGCCCTCCCCCGTGCTCCCGCTATTCGCCACAAACCCTCCCTCCAGTGCCCCCGACCCGACTCCAACCCCGAACTTCTCGCCACAGCCCTGCTGCACGCCCATCACATCCGGCCTAAACTCCCCGTCCAGACCCAAACCGTGGCCCATCCTCTCAACTCTGCACCCAAAGTCCAAACCCTCCGCCACCAAACAGTCCAGGGGCATGTCCAAGGGTTCCACTCCCAGCTCTCCAACCACCTTGTCCGCCTCCGTATGGGTTTCGCAAATATCTAAATCCTCATCCATCCGGCCCAGCTTTTTAATTCATCCTGGATTTAATTTCTAGTCACCCAACAAAAAGCCCGCCCTTTCTAAGACTTCAATATCCACATGAATGGGAAGAAAAAACAATTTAAATAAAAGCAAGAGATGTAGATATGGTGGAGAGGAGACATGGATGGAGAGGTTATAGAGGTATATGTTAGTGGGTGTCTAATTCTGCCAGACGCTGGAGACATGGAGAGCACAAAACAGTAGTGAGTAGACCCATCTAAAGGGCAGGAGGGAGCGGGTGACTGGGTGGCCCCAGTGGGGCTCTGGGGGCTTAGGAGAGCTCCTTGCTGTCGATGATGAAGTCTGCGTCGCTGAATAGTTTGGAGAAGCGATCGTCGGAGAGGAGCGACTTGGCGCGCTCCTGCTGGCCCTTCTTGAGTTTTTCCTTGGATTTACGCATCTTGATTGAGGATTTGGAGCTGAGCTTGAACCCGGCTTGGCTGCCTCTGAGGTCATCGCCGCTTCCCTCGTCGTCGGATGACTCCAGCTCGCCCCGGGCCTGTTTCCCGAGCTTTTCTGCGAGATCCTGGTTGACTTTAGCTGAGCTCTGATCAGTGCTGGACTGTTTATTTTGGGGTATAGGTATCCTCATTCTCATGGATGATTTCTCCTGCAGCTTCTTCTTCATTAGGTCTTTTCTGTACTGATCGTAGTCGAATGGGTTGATGATGTCTCTGAGGTCATTAAATAGCTTGCTGCTCATCAGATACCCATGCAGATAAGCTTTGAGGAATGATGACCCAATCAGGTGTTCAACTCCCCACTCTTTGAGCTGTTCCTGGGTAACAAATTGATACTCGTCGTAGACTCTGGACGACTTCAGGGAGTAGTCCTTCTTGAGGTGCTCCTCCTCGAGCTCCTCTGTGATGGAGTCCAGGAACGAGCACCAGCTCGGTGCCACCCCAAGCATCGGGGCGTAGTACATACCGACTCTGGACTGATCTCCTGTTGCCATAATAAGCCCGGAGTTCGGGTAAGTGCATATGGAGGAGATGGGGAAATCGGAGTTGATAGTTGCCATGAGCCCCGAGTTGCTCTGGACTCTCTCAGACAGCTCGTCCCAGACTTTAATATTTTGCCTATCTGCCGTGACCAGCACGTCTGCTCCGAGATCGTGGCAATAGGTGTAGTGCAGGTCCATGATGGGGAGGTCATTTCTATGTGACTTGACCTGCAACGGCCTGCTGGAGCGAACATCGTAGATGACTATGTTGCCGTTGGAGAGTCCTAGAGAGAAACGGAGCCCATCCTTTGAGAAGGTGGATGTTGTAATGGAGTCAAAGCCTGAGTCGGGTGCGCTAAACCAATCAAACTTGGAGCCATCCTCTCGGCCAGGGGGCTGTTCTCCGCCATAATGGCCGCGATCAGCCAGACCCCCCCCGCTGCTGCCAAAAGCCTTGGAGTCTATCACCAGCGAGGCCGCCATAGACTTGTCCCTCAGGTCCCAGAGCTCAATTTTGCCTCTGTCTCCTCCGAGCAAGAGTAACGGGAGGCTTGACGAGATCTTGCCCGTATTAATGAACTCCAGATCAGTCTCGATCGGAGCCAAAAACATCCCAGACTCCAGGTCCAGCCGATAGGACTGATTCGTGGAGCCATAAATGAATAGCTCAGCAGAATTGGGCAGATACTCCATGCCTCTGCCTTGCTTAGGCACTCTTATTCTACAGTGACGTCCTCCCTGGGAGTGGAACTCAATCACACGATCTGTCATCAAAAAGGCCAACTTCTTATAATCCTCCGACAGAAATATAAAGTCATACACCTCAAAATCAAACCTCCTCATAAACTTCATAGATAGCTCCTTAATATCAAACATTCTTAATTCAGGCGGATAAGTACCGGTGCCTGCAATAAATTCTCCATCTGGGCTTACTCTTATTCTACTGGATGCTACACTAAAATCAAAGTTCTGCAGTATCTCTATACGGTTCCTGAACTCTGACTCATGCCTTATTGATTTCTTGTGCTTCTTTGCGTCCTCTAGGTACTCTGGCAACGATTTGCCTCTTGAGAAATCATATATAGGCTGTCCTCCCAAGGTATATTGAACATGATACATCCTTCAATTCAACCCCCCTCTCACTATCCTGTAACACTCCAATACGTGCAGTCCTCGCCCTCCAAGAACGCCAAACCTGTCCAACCAAGCCAGTAATCCACTCTTCCCCTTCAAGGAACAAATCCTACCTACGAAAATGGTCCCTCTGGCTCATAAACGCACAATTGGCCCAGTGCTATCTTACATGCAAACACTGCACTGACCCCTGGCCCTTCCGCTACTCAATGAACCTAGTCCTGTACTCCGCTTCCTATCTCTGACCTATCTACACTCTTTTTCCTTTTGCTTTCTTTTTTTTCTTTTTTTTATTTCCTTCTCCTTTCCCCTTGTTAACTTTGACCGGACGCCCAAAGCGCCAGTCGCCAGATCTCTATATTTCCCAAAAGCCTTTACCATAAATCCGGTATCATTGGCGCCGGCGCCAAAACTGCCCGCCTAAATAGAGTTGTCAAGAGTGGAGTGGGAGTTTGGGGGGTGTTAGTCTTGGAGTTGGTTATTCACAATTGGGAGAGGAATTTAGAAAAGGAGCGTGCGAGGAGAGTCAAAGTGACAGCAAAGGTCGCATTACATCGGAGACTGAATCTGCGCGCCGGGGAAGGCGGAGTTGTGGCCTGCATTAGTCGTCATCATTTTCCCTTTGGAGGGTGCATCTGGAAGATTTTTGTACGGCTCTTGGTTACCAGATCGCCCAGGTATTGATATAGACAAGATCTGCCTTATCCATCCTGGCTGTCCTGTTTCTGTTGAGAAAAGAGAGGCGCAACATGCTGTACATTGTTGGCGAGTGGCATAGGCAGAGTCGGTTCTTTTCTGAGCTGGTCGCCAGCTTGGAGGGAGGGCAGGAGGACAGCGCATTTCCGAGGGCTCCTTCCCCGGAAAGAGGGAGACCATGGCAGCTCCCGCCCCGAGTGCAGATCAAAAACAAGTACTACTCCGCCGAGGCGGACATAAAGAGCTGGACACTAGAGGAATATTTAGAGTTAAAAGAGTATGAAAGCAACTATACAGATTCCATTCATGCTAGTCCAGAAGCTATACTACTGGTCATCTCCAAACAAAACTTCACTCCAAGTTGTATTCAATCCAATAGTAGTATTCATCTCCTACTATCCGCGCTGGATCAAAGGTACCCCCCATCCAAGTTTGATATTACCAGGCTGTGCTGTGCCTTCCAAGACCAGGATGATAATGTCAATCCTGATCTAAGGGATCTCCTCAGCGACGCATGCAACCAACTTGGCTACGAGTTCATCACTATTCTACCAGACCCGGACTCTACCCCCTCATCGTCCCAGATAGCTCATGAAGATGACGTCCTCCACTTCAGCCAAGCAGTCCAAAGGGCCGCCCAAGCGCTTCACTGCACGAATTGGAAAACCATGCATAAACAACAAATTGGTGCATCAAACCCTGAAAACCATAAACATCTTGAGAGTTGCCTTGATAACTTTGAACTTCTGTCATCTATGATGAAAAAGATGACAGCCAATATCAAACATTTAACTGACCACGAAAGAAGGGAAAGAGCATCCAATCTTATACATGATATCGTCAACTATCTAAACTTGGATGAATCTGATCTAGATTCTTAATTTCATCCACATGCAAATACCGGTATTATTATTATTATTATTTATCCACATGAATATATATTTAAAAAAATACGTAATATATTTTCATTATTCCTTTTTTTTAATAATAAAACAATAATAAGATAGTCTTTACTTAACCCCCCCCCCATACCCACTTTCAACATCATCACCACAAAAGATTCAAATAACTTATAAGATCCAACATCTAACTTACCCTCCTAAACGCCTATAAAGTTTCTTGAATATTGTCTCCACTGGACTGATTTGAAATCAACTCCATATATTGTGTTATACTGAAGTTATCAATCTCACTGTCCATCCCGGACTCCCCGTCTTGTCTTCTCTCACTCACATCCAAAGCTCTATAGTGCCTTACTATAAACGGAGGTTTGTTCTCATGTCTAATAGTCGTGGGGATGGTTGATTCAGCCAACTGAGTTGTAAGTTCGGGATCCTGTGAAACGGACTCAGTGGTGTTAGTTGCTGTGGTGATAGCCTTATGAGCGATATCCGTGGAGAAGGAGTCGTCACACTCCTCTACCGGTTCCGGTACGGGCTTCTCGACCTTCTCCTTCTCTTCCACCTCTCCCTCTTCCTCCTCCTCTTGATTCTTATATAATCCAACAGTGCCATTCGCTCCCATTGTCATGTACAGCTCGCTATGGTAGCTCAGATCTTCTGGAGACTCCTCTACGTTTCTATCTTGTTCTCTCTCCATGCTTAGTAAGAACCTGTGATTCATTATATCATCAAATGACCCCTGCTTTCTGAAGGAAATGTGCTTGCTGGAGGGGGTTGTCTTATTTGTAGAGACGGAATGATTAGCCTCTGCAAGCTCGGTAATATTGGAGCTTTCCAGATCCAGCTCACCGAAGAAGGATAGCGAATCGGTATTGGTCTCGTTCATAGCTCCGATATCATCGGAATCATTGCTGTCCTGGGTGGTAGAATCCCCCTCGGGACTGCCCTTCTTGATGTAGTAGATGGATGTAGTGTTGAACAGGTTTGGAATAATGTTACTACAGCCGTCCAGATCTATAGTGATGGAGCTGATTTCAGGCACATTATCCTTTTTTCCCTTGCCACCGCTCGAGCTGCCATTCGATTTGAGCGTCTTCTCTGAAGGAACAGCCTGAAAGATTGCATAGGGGTATTTAAACTGGCCAAAGTTACGATTCTTCATATATTCGAAAAACTTGGACTCCT
This sequence comes from Cryptosporidium canis, assembly GCA_027243985.1. Taxonomy (NCBI): domain Eukaryota; phylum Apicomplexa; class Conoidasida; order Eucoccidiorida; family Cryptosporidiidae; genus Cryptosporidium; species Cryptosporidium canis. Next base: position 1,311 of record JAPCXC010000063.1, on the reverse strand, counting down.
CATAGAAAGCCATCTTGTTGGTACACTTGCAGTTATCTATGGAGCAAGAGGTGTTTCCATCCAATGACGGATCACACGGCATAAACTTATAGCAGGATTGGTCATGTACAGGGTCAGATATCTTCAGGACCAAAGAATACGAGTTATGAGAAAGAGTGCTGTTAATCAGAGTGATTAGCTCGTCATGTATATGATCTGGGTCGGCCATCTTAGATATCTCGTACATCATATGCACTCCTTGCATTCCAGTGATGGAGTGCTTAATATCATAGTAGAGTCTCTGGCTGATGTTTTTGATTCCAAGCTCAATATTCATAAAGATTGCAGTCTGGAAGAAGACACTAAGCGGTATCACATTGTCCTTACTTCCATGGAATATGAATACCCTGGTCTTGCTCTTTTTCTCATTACCAACGTTAAAGTCAAAGTCCTCGTCATTCAAGGGAGACTCAGAACCCAGTTGCAGGTGACTAATCATTGGAATCCAGCCTGAGACCCCGATGACTCCCCCTAGTATAATATCCCTCATAATGATGGATGACAAGAGTGCCATGGCGGATCCCTGCGAAAAACCAATCAGAAAGATCTTGCTCGGATCGATCCCTTGCCGAATCTCCGACATGATAATGCCTCGTATTCTTCTAGCACTTTCCAATATACCATCAACATCCTCCACATTTTCTGATGGTGAAAATGACGTAATATCAAACCAGGCAGGACACTTATTACCATAAATAGCAGTAATCTTTCTAAATCTGGAGGTTGGTAATATCCATTTAGTTTTTGGAAGAAAACCTTTTTTATTAACTAGCAATACAAATCTTTCCCAGTCCATGGCCGAGCCACAGAGACCATGCAACCAGATAATTACACTCGAATAGTTGGGTGGGGAGTAGTTAAGTCCGTACCCTCCATTCGTATCTCCTCTCTTTAACTTTAGTGTGTGGCCTCCTTTTCTTAATAGACACTCAATATTTGTGCTGAATATAATTATAAAAACAACCAAGATCACAAGTCTATTTGTGATTCTCCCTGAAATCTGAAGTCTGGACATTTTGATGGCCGACATTTAAATCTATCTGCTGATTACTTTAGTAAAATAGGCAAAATGCTCAGAAAAGATGTAAATACACATACAAGTACCAACTAGCGTATTTATCAATTAGCTCCTCTCTGCCCCAATGATCCTCAAGCTCAAACTTTTCCTAGTTCTTGTTCGAATAAAAGTGAGAGCCAATACCTTGCATAGCATGTATGCTTGCAGATAAATAAATATATATATTTATATACGTGTGTATGTATATATGTATA
>JAPCXC010000062.1:0-48601 GCA_027243985.1 Cryptosporidium canis | reverse complement strand
GAATGCAAATATGAAATATGAAGTTTATTTACATGCAAATTAAAAAAAACTAGAATAGAAAACTTTCTTTCTTTAAATATATATATATATATATATATATATATATCTTTTTTAAATAATAACAAACATCTTTAAACAGTGGGAAAGAGTTTATTTTTTCTTTTTCCTCCAGTAATAAACGCATAAACAATACTTAAGTAATTGCTTTTATTTATTTAAGAGTATATATTTGCGTATTAATAAATATATATTTACGTAATTAAGAGCAAGAAGAAAAGGCAAAGAAGAAATCGAATTAGTATTTCATTTTATTAAGGTAAACTGGGTACTAGTTGAGTCAAAGATATTGATTGGTTATATATTTTCAAATAATATTGGTGAGAATAGTAAGCATTTAGAGACACGGGGAAGTGGAAGGGAAAAAATGAACAAGAAAGTATTAGTTTCAATACTAGTTGGGCTATTATCAATAACCTTTGTGCAGGGAGCCACTGTTCAGAGCCAGTTCTTTAACCCACTGGCAATATTTTCAGGTATCGGAAGTATGTTTAGTGGAATTACTAAGGGAATTCAAAATATCTTTGAAACATTTATAAAGGAAATTATCCCAAGTCCAGTACTAGTTGATCCAAAGTACGATATTAGAAGAATAACATCAGTCCAGCAAGATATACTGAAGAATATGCCCATCTTAGAGAATGACCTAAACGCAGTTGGTGAGGTGGTGAATGAGATGGCAGTTGGAGCAAGTATTAATGCAGCAAAAGGATTACAAATTACCCAATCAGTGTTGAAGCCTGATATGAGTGGGGCAAGCGAGACTTTGAGAAACTTAAAGTCTGTGAATACTGATGATAAGAAGAAGAGTCTGAAATCTGCTGCAAAGGCCAAGTCTCGTGAATTTTTGGAATCACTTTCAAAACCTTCAGAAATTGTATCTGATTATACTGCACCAATCATTGTAATACAAGCACCAGATACCGATCCAACACAACTAATGACAATCAATGACATTATTAAATGCAGAGGAGGCAAGAACTGGATTACCACACAAGAACATATGCTTAAAATGAAGGAATATAAAAAACTTAAAGGCAAGAAGAAGAAGCTCTTGGATGAAGAAATCAATCATATCCACGAATTACTCGAAGAGAAGGACTCCATTATGACTGACTTAAGAAACAAACTCCGTGCCAGTGAAGTAAAAATGGTAGAAAGACCATCCGACGTTGCAACTTTGGAGAATAAATTACTCAGTCAACAAATGGGATATTTGGCAGAAGAAATTGTTCTGCTAGATAAACAACTGGAGAAACTACAAAGAAAAAAGGATGACTAGCTTTTTTTTCTTCTTTCTTGAAAAGAAATCTAGAGTGAAATTAGATTTTGAGAAAACTTTATAACTTTTAAAACCTAAAACCTCTACTATGCTCCACCCCCATTTCCCCATCATCACATACCCAATCCAAAATGAAAATCTACAAACCTATCCACCAAAGAAACACAGCACATTAATTAATAGGAGGAGAAAAAACAATGAAATTCAAACATATAAATATTATTATTCGTCTTAAGAAGAAATGCGCGCGCACCCACCTTTTAAAAATAATACTTGAGCAACAGTAATTTTGGAGAGCCTTTGAATAGAAATAACCAATGCAAGCACCCATCACTCCAACAATAACAATTGAAATGATCAACTACTCCACTCTCATATATTGGCATAACCTCTTCCTCTCAAAACTATCCAGAAATCCGGATCCCCAATTACCCCTAGACTTTTGGATCAACATGTCAATCTCTGACACCCACACGGTTGCCGCCTGTGGGGTTGGCGCGCGAACATGCAGAGAGCAATTCTTGACGTCAGTATAATTATTAACATTATAGCTTGGACTTTGTTGCTGAGCATTGTTGTATAAATCAGAGCTTGATAGGTTGCCAATGCTTATCATTGAACTGGTAGCCTGTCCTGTACCGGTTCCCGTTGTCGCGCCAGTCTGGAGCAAGTTAGAGTTGGAGTTAGAGCTACCATTAGAGCTGGAATTCACCATACTCTGTAGTGCAGGAGACAAATTGCTATTTGTTCTGGGGAAATTATTTGTTGGCAGTCCCAGGGACCCAGTCTGGCCGCCTGCACCAACACTTGTGTTTGCGTTAACTCCTCCGGAGGAGCTTGTTACACCACTGCTTAGACAATAGTCCGAATCTCTTTCTCCCCAAAAAATGATGAACCCAGTTCTGGACAAGTCCTGTGGGTCAATACAAATACTAGTAATCCTCTCTCCATCGTGGTTTGGACGGATTGTAAGTGTATCCAACAATCTCTGTTTTTGAATGCTATCATAAATATGAATGGACAAGTCTTCAATAATCATATACCCACTTTGCCAGTCTTTATTGCTATCATTTAATCCACTATTACTATAGTACTTGAATTGCACAACACTCTGATAGGGCTTCAAATAACTGCTTATTAAGTTATCTCCTAAATCCAATAATGGAGCTGAACCATAACGTCCCATTAAATAAGTCAAAGCGACTCCCTCTGTTGTTGCTGGCTGCAAATAACTACCCATGTCAGAAATATATCGACCATAAAATGTGTTAGTAAGAATCCTTGATAAATGAGTATACTTTTGATACATACTGATCGCCTGATCCACAGCTGTGTCCTCCACTACCTTTTGAGACCCCTCCTGATTGGCCCCAAAAGACGGAGCCACGTTCATTCCTGAATCTATGTCCATTACCAATCGCGTAGAAATCATCCCAAACAAACAAGTTGGAATGTAAATCTGGGAATAATAATTATAAATACTCTCCCACCATCTCTCCTCTCTTTCTAGGAAATCCTGAAAAATTGAACATCCCACTCTTCCACACAAACCCGAAATCGATAAAGCCCAAATCGGAGAATAAACCGAATTATTGCCCAACAAAAAGGACGAAATCATACTCTTCTCAAGGTGATCATCCCCATTCACCTGCGAAAGAAACTCCAACGAAAACGACCTCTTCATCCCCGTAGAAGCAACTCCACCATCTCCCACAGATAAACCACCTGCCTGACCGGTCTGACTCTGGGCACCCGCCGGCGCCAACCCCACATAACCTTGGAGCCCGCCATTCTGACCCGATGATAACGAGGGAATGTTGCCTGATCCATTCAAGGACGCAGATGTTGTTGTTGTAGCAGCAACAGCAGTAGCTGCTGTTGCTGAAGTAGCTGAAGAGGATAATGCTGATGTTGTTGTTGCACCAGTTGCAGCACTAGTAGAAGCACCAGCAGTAGTAGTGGTAGTAGCAGTAGCAGCTGCTGATGATGAGGAAGAAGAAGCTAGAAACCCAGCATTGGGGCCTCCAGAACTGTTTGTACTTGCTAGTCCCGCAACGTTACTCAAATTGTTGGGATTACTTGTCAAAGTTGCAGAGCTGGATGATCCCAAGATTAAATTACTCCCTGGTCCAAGTCCAAACCCAATGCTCGAGCCTTGTGAGTTTAAGCCTTCTAATCCGTTGTTGTCAGTTATTGCCATGCCGATTCCATTAGAGCCGTGCATGCATGTGGCGCCGGCGCCACATGTCTCATAGGATGCGAATTGGTTCTCGCCGACAATGAGGCTCATTTCATCTGGGGTTAGATTGGTAATTCTCTTTAGGGATGAGAGATCATTCAAGCAGTTGGGTGGGGAGAAGGCACTCAGCAGTGCGTTGTTGGTGTTACCAAGACCTTGATTAAGTGCCGACAATACATTTCTCACAACGTTCATTTGTTTATTCCAATAGTACATATTGTCTCTGTTCCATGTTACCATCGTTCCGGGTGGAACCATGTCCAGATCACCCAGGTCTGTGACTAGATCGGTGCCTAAGAGTCCGCCTCCGCATCCTCCTCCCACATCTCCGTGAGCATTTCCCAAGTCATTGGTGCCGCCCACAAGACTCATCTCGCCGATTCCGTCCAGCATAATTTGGTTGATTTCGTCTCCTGAGAGCTCGTTCAGGGTTGAGGAGGCCGTGTTAGCCAGGTTACCGTTGGTCGCACTTGGGACCATTACGATTCGGCTCTCAAAGTCCAAATATTGGCAGGAAGAGCTGGCTGCTGCCGCCGCCACTACTACTTTTCCAGCAGACCTTACGATCTTAACCTCTTGTCTCAGAATCAGAATCATTTTGATGAATAAGGTCAAGTCAAAGATGCGGTACTTTTCTTGAAACTCGTGGCACTTTTCGTACAAGGTTGGTCTTTGGGAGGTCAAGATATCATGCAAGTCTGCCAAGATGATCAGACACTCTCTGGTCGCCTCCTCTGACATGCAATCCTGGAAGAAGTGACCAATCACGTCCCAGTCTTCCAACAGCTTCGTTGCAATCATGTTCATATTGAACATATCGTCGACCACTCCACCTCCACCTGCTGTGTTTGCACCTCCTGTCTCACCCACTCCCACCATGTAATATAAGCCTGAGCCCAGGGAGGGGTGGTCTCCTGAATCCTCCTCACTGTCCTGGACCTCCGCCTGGATCACCGAGTAAAAGAATGTAAACAGCAAAAGGGACTCCACGTAAACTCTCACAATAAACTCCAACACTAGCTTGGAAACCTTATTAAAGAGACTCTTCTTGAGAGAAATCTTTAATACCCTCAGCTGTGGCCGTAGAGCCTCCTTTAAAAGTGTGTCCATATCCAATGATAACACATAACTCATTAATCCACCATCATCCTCAGACGAATTAGCACCTGCACCTCTCCTTAAAGCTCCCAAGAAATGTGTCTGAACTCTTCGGTACCACTCCTTGCATGTCTTTATCGACAAGCACAACTTGGAAATGTGAAACAACAAGGAAAACCTCCTGGCCTCCTCTCTCAAATTACGACTGGAATACACGTCTATCATTTCTTGGATTCTCTCATCATTTAAACCTGATATCATCATCATTTGATTTGGTATAGTAATATTAGAGGTAGATGTAGCTGTCAGGCCACCACCCAATACTACTGAAACCATTCCAGAACTATTGATTGAAGGAGACTGGGAACTTCCCCCTCCTGTCCCTCCATTGTTGCCGATTCCACCAACCCCTCCCTGGGAACCCGCTCCTCCTACTGGAACAGAGCCTTGTATCGGAACTGAGGTTGTCAAAGTTGAACCCAAGGCCTGATTCTGACTCTGATTTGAAGCTGAAGCGGAGGCGGAGGCTGAAACTGGAGCTGGAGTCGAGACTGAAGCTGAAACCAAGGAAGAACTAGATACTGATTGAACTGAAGATGGTAGAGGTAAAGATCCAGAGTTACTTGTTGTAGTATTGCCATTACTGGATATCACAGCATTAGTGCTATTGAACATTCCTCCTCCTACACTAATGCTAGCTAAATCACCACCTGAAGCTGCTCCTGAAATACCAATACTATTATTATTCATGCCAGTACCGGTATTACTATTATTACTATTACTATTACTTATCTGATCCATCAAGATGCTTGCATTACCACTATTAATATTAGAGTCCAAAACTTCTACTGAATGAGCTGTTGTTAATCTAGTACCGATACCTCCTGATATATTATTCCCAAGTATCATATTATCAAGAGAGAATTCTCTGAAATACTCCTGCTCAAATCTATAGAGAACAAACGGACTCCACCTCTCCATAAGCAGATCCAGCTCATCACATTTGCAGATGCAGTACTCCATCCCGTTGAGCATTCCGCAAATGACCTCGGACGAGACAGTGATCTTCGAGTAGTCCATCTCGTCTGCTGGCCTACGCTCATGGTCAGGGCCTGGGCCTGGACATGGACCTTGTGGGCCACCCACATCGTGATCATCATGTGGCTTCCCACCAGAGACCCCTCCTTCTCTTCTTTTACCTTGATGGTCATGGAAGAAGAACCTTTGGCGGTCAGGACTCAGCTCAGCTATGCTAGACAAGTTATGCATTAGTACGTCTCTGATTGCTAGCTGATACTGTAGTAAGGCACGTTGGACTGCCATAAACACGGCATTCCTAACTTCCACAGAGTAGTGATACAGTCTCAAGCCTGTAAACAGGTTGACAATCGAGTACAGATTGGAAAACAGCTCCGAAAAGAGTGAAATATGTAAGGTACCGGACTCCTTATCTCTAAAGGTCTTACCCAAATAACAGGTATTGTGGATGGATTTAAAGATCTTCCTATAATATGGCTGAATGAGCCTCCCCATATATAAAGAGGAGAACTGTAGAATCAGATACTTGAATTTGGAGTCATAAATTCCACAAGACTCATAGCTCAATCGCAAGTCCACTAGAAACTCAATGATCAACAATGTGTCAACCTCTCTTAGCAAGTCTCCTCTTCTCTCTAGACATTCTTGTATTACCATTAATATAGGCACCAGGTATCGATCATGAACAAATCTTAAAATATCAACTCTTGGATTCGACATTGTCCGAATAGACGCTTGGAGTAAATCCCTACCAGTAGAGTTGAACACATCCAGGCCCTGAAGTATCCTCCATACCGGTATTGTCACAAAGCTGCTAGATATTTGGGACACCATCCTAACTATGGCATTTCTCCAATGGAACGAGCCGCTCTCCTGATCTGAGGACCCAAGAGAATGCATGCCCAAGCCAAGACTGTGGAAATAACTCCTAACAAGTCCGGCAGACGGAGATAAGACCCTCCTATAATCTCCATGATAAACAAAAGAGCCAAAATCCTCAGTACCTGGACCAAAGGAGGCGGACATGTAGACCAAAGTCTTGTAAAAGAGCTGAGTAATATTCTCATCCAGGAGCTCCTTTGGAATGCTGTCAAAGGCTCTCAGCTCGTCGTGCAGCGTCCTCTGCATGTTCTCCTTTGCCGCGTGTCTTGCTCTGCAGCTGGCAATAAGTGCTTCTCTCCAAATCTCCGCATCTGGCCCAAAGATAGAAATCACCCTAATTGAAACCCTCTCTGAGGAAAGATGGCTAACGCTACCCCCTGTTAAAGGAATACCCTGACTCTGGAGAGCCGAATGGACAGAAGAGACCGAGCTTAAAAGCTCCTCATGACAGCTATTATTCATGCTGGTCCCACCTTGACGAGATCCCATTCCAAATAAAATCAAAGATGGGTCACAAAGTAATTGGGTAACTGATGCATATCTGGTATCCCTATACGGAGAAACCGACTGGGAAACACTCATGAGATTGCTCATGGAAGATGGAGGAGTCGCCGTGTTGGCCTCCGACTCTGAGTGAGGATGGCCTGGCACCTCACCCTGAGTCTGAATCCTAGACTCCCCCTCAGGCCCAGAAACATCCAATACTCCTGATACTGTTATTGCAGCTGCGGTGGTTACGACCGCCTCTCTCTCATCACGATGAGCAAAACCATCAAAGTCCGTCTCCTGGGGAGGAGTGTCTGGAGGTGGGGAGCCGACCGTCTCCCTCGAGGTCTCGCTCTCCTCCTCCTTTTTCTTCTCTGTCGTCACCATGGTCTCTCTGTACTCTGTTGTTATCTCTGTCTCCGCCTCCACCTCCACTTCCTCCGCCTCTGAGGCGGAGGAAGTGGTGTGGGAGGGCTCCCTTTGCTCTATAACTGGGTCTCTCAGACTCGCCAAAATATTCCCAAGGGGAACCTGAAGTCTGAACTGGAACCCTGTGTGGACCTCTCTAATCTTGCTGGACAACTGGATGTTGTCCAGCTCAATAACATACAACGGAGGGGAGCCATCGTACTCTGGGGAAAACAGGTAGAGACAATCCAACTGTATGTTGAAGGGAAGACCCTCCATCTCCCTCCAGCCGGACCCTGCTGATCCTCGGCTCTGGCCTTGGCCTTGGCCCTGGCTCTGGCTTGGACTGGAAAAGGCTCCCGGGGTCTGCTGCCAGCCAAATCTGGAACTCAGAGCCGAATGGTCCTGTGGCTTTAGGGACAGATTGTTCGGCAGAGGGAAGAAGGCCTCATTGTTGGCAATCGGCCTGGAGGAAATCAATAAAGCAAAGAACTTTTGCAGAGTCGACAAGGGGGAGGAGCTCGTGCCCGCCGAGGATGAGGAGTCCGTGCTGGCCAAATGTCCGGGAGCGGCAGGACTGGCCAAGACGCTCTGAGTAATATGCTCCAGCGAAGGGAGTGGGCCAATCTCAACATAAATGGTCCCAAACAAAACATTGTCCAGATGGGACCTCATCCTCGTGAAGCTCTGTATGTTAGGTTCAGTCAGTCTAGATCCTTCCGAGGCCTGGTGAAGACTTCCAAGGCCGGCCAACTCCTTGGAGGCTTTCAGTCTCCTAACATTGCTCAGATCTGCTCCGATCATGTTCTTGCTGATCTTGAGATTTTGGCCTCTGTAAGTCCCGTAGAAATTCCCACTGACGCTCCTTCTAGCAAAGACCCCTCCCATAGGTCTTGTTGGCTGAGTATGGCCCTCATCCTGTCTGGGGGCCCCCGCTGGAGAGGACTGCTGCGAAACAAAACTGGTACTAGTACAGTACGATGAGCTTCTGGTCCTGTAGCTATGTCTTCCACGCGTCTGGCCACGCTCAGCCACTCCTCTGACGGAAATGGAAGAGGGAGACGGATGAGCCGACGAAGAAATCATAGACACCTGCTGTCTTGTGTGAAGGAGTCCAAAGCCTGAAGGAATTGCTGATTGACCACCACCCGGTATCTCCAGACTCAAAGGAGACTGACATAAGTACTTAACGTCAAAGACACAATCAAACCACAGCTTTGCAAGAGAATTCTGGATACCTTTAATTCCCAAAAACATCCTTTTACCACGCAAGGAAAAGGTCAGAGGAACCCTGTCCTCCTTTGCCCACTTGACCTTCCTCTGAGTCTTCAAGGCCTCCGTCAGGTATGTCTGAATGCTGCCCGACGAGTCCAAAAGCATCTTGCTGAAGTTGTAATGATTGGAGGCGTCCTTCAAAGTCTCTCTGTGGGCCACTGCATTCACCACCATGCATATTGACTCCAGCCAAATATCCTTGTCCCCCGGAGACAATGCTCTCAAACAATAATCTCTCCCAAATGTTCTTATTACAAAATTCAAAGCATCCTCAATGTGGATTGCTATAACACTAGACAAATTAATACTCCCCGTCGGCTGTTGGTCCGGGAAAGTCGGTTCCTCCCTCCAATATAACAAGGCATTGTCCGTCAAATTCAGCCTAAAGAACCTCCTCTGGAACCCCTTCAGTGCTGTGGGACTCAGCTTCTCCAGGTAAGACCCCACTGTAGGATTCAGTCTCGCTGATGTTGGTAAAATCAAGTTCTCAAAGATTCTCTGAGGAAATCTGGGACCAGTCTCCAATTGCAAATCCTCGTTCATCGTACCGGCATCTCCACCATTGCTGTTGCTACTATCACCACCACCTGCAACTGCAACGCCGCAACCATTCTCGTTTTCACTATTCAAATCCTTCTCGCTCAGCCGCTCGTTCCCCTCCGCCTCCGCCAAGAGGCCACTGCGACCCTCCGTGTCAGATGGACCCGCATCCAATCTCTGAGCACCGCCGCCTCTAGAGCCATCCTCCAAGAACCCATTGGACCCCTCGGGATCTGGAGAAACCTTCTCCTTGGAAACATCTACTTTACTTGTAATTGAATGCTGGCTAAAATCGCCAGAGACCGTGTCTTCTCTATTGTCCGTCATGCTTTAAACTCTCTCTAAAACCTCTATTTATATATATAAAGATATACTTAAGCCCTAGTAAGCAGCCCAGATCACCCTCTCCCAGACTAGCTCAACTCTGTCACTGGGCCCGTCCAGGAACTGCTTATAACTTTCCGTAATGTGCTGAAGCCGTTTTGTGCAAACACTCCCAAAACTATCTGTAATTAAATACCCCCACAGAAAAGAGACCACTTCTCTGAAGAATATCGCGAAATCAACTAGAATATCTCAATCTCTATTGCTCTTCTGCATCTTAACTTGGAACAGATTCGTAATTTTCAACCTAACTCTCAGCTAGTATCCCAAATACTGGCTCTTCTCTTTCACAAGCCTTTCTTAACTATCTCCCTAACTTTCATAGGTGTGCGCAAATACATATGTATTCACAAATAGTGCATATGCTAATCAGTAATAGACGGCCTCCTCTGCTCACACGTGGGGATCCCTGCCTTCCTTACTCCTAGCCTCTTGAAGCTTACTGTCCAAATGATTATAATAAAAAGTAGACGAAAAATAAGAGAGATGGATAAGGAAAAAATCGACCTCCCTTTATTACCAAATCCTGAAACAACTATGGATGAACCCCGTAATCGTCAACCAGTCTACCAATAATAAAAGAATGAGTCTCCTGTCGAAAATTATCAGAGTGCTCTCTCAAGGATTTGAATTTACTCCACTTTTGAAAGAATTAAATTTTCTTCCCCTTTTATCCTACACTCAATTTCCTCTCTTTTTTTCTTGTTGGAAATTTAATTTCTATATTTCCCCTTTATTTTCTCTAATACTTTATACATATTCTGGCAATACCGGTGCTTTAGGCGCCAAATGGGCGGCATGTGGCCAGTGGGGGGCGATCAAATTGGAATATTTTGGTATCTGCAAAGAAAGTGGCTATAGTAATAAACCGGGCCCCTCCGCCGGAAACTGATAGTCTGGGTCTTTTTTTCTTGTTTTAAAGGACAGAAAGAAATAAATTCCTTCACTCGATTTGTAAATAAGCTTTAGGTGATTCAAGATGGCCACACAAAGCTGCAAGACAGTGAAAGAAGAGCCAAGAATGCACGAAGCCTGCTGCAGCAAGGGCTTCACGATGTATTGTCTGAGCTATGTCGTTTTAGCTCTTGTAATGTTTATTACAAAGTTTAAGCCACTGCCCATAATAATTCAGATGCTGATGTACACCTCGTCGATAATCTATATTGGGTCGTACATGTCCCTCTCCCAGACGATAATTGACCCAAATACCGGAGAGAAAGACCGAAGCACCGAGTCACTTTCTAGAAAGGATGCAATGATGTTTCCCATTATTGGGTCCGGTGCACTGTTTTCGCTATACTTGGCGTACAAGTTTCTACCAACCTACTGGGTGAACCTGCTACTGACCTCTTACTTGTTCATAATAGGAGCAATTGCCCTTATGGAGACCATTCTTCAATTTGTATCCATTTTAATCTACAAGTGTGATGATATATGCAGAGACACCAAATATATTGTAATTGATACTCACTTTAACTTCTTTGGGTACTTTGAGAACCCAGATGACCCTAGAGGCCACGAAATTAAGATAACAATTCACCATATATGGTCACTTGCAATTAGTTTGGTACTCGGGATTGTCTGGCTCGCAACGGATTCCTGGATTATCCATAATATGTTTGCGATATCATTCTGCATCCAGGCAATCTCACTCATCTCCATCGGGAGCTTCAAGATTGGAGCTATCTTGCTCAGCGGATTATTTGTTTATGATGTATTTTGGGTATTTGGAACGGACGTCATGGTGACTGTTGCCAAATCCTTCCAAGGCCCAGCAAAGCTAATTTTCCCCGTCTCTCTGAACCCATGGAAACAAAGCATTCTTGGACTTGGCGACATTGTTATCCCAGGACTCTTTATTTCCCTTTGCCTGAGATTTGATCTAAAAGACTTCACCAAGAAATACAACAAGAGCATCTACTTCTTGATCTCCGGCTCCCCTGAAGCTCCTACATTCTGGACTGTTTTGGTCGCCTATATGCTTGGATTGGTCACCACTGCCTGTGTCATGCTTTACTTCAAAGCTGCTCAGCCTGCATTACTCTACCTGGTTCCTTTCTGTCTCTGCAGCATGATCTACTCTGTAGTTTCTAGAAATAAATCTACAGAAGCTTGGAACTATTCTGAGGAGGAGAGCAATTCTAACGACAAAAAAAATGACTCCAAAGAGAGACTCAGAGAGGATGATCCACCGAGCCTAGCCTCATCCACAAGAAAGAACCAGTGAACCCAATCAAAGACCAATACTGTTTGGCCTCCTATCATGTATATCTGACCATCAAATTATACTCCACAAACATTTCATGGTAAAAATCTATCGGCATATCTACCTTCTACTAATTATAATTACATTTTTCTCTTTTTTTTTTAGTCTTATTATTATTATTATTTTTTTTTGCATGTGGATGCATTTTTTTTGAAATAATTACGTGTAATACCGGTATAGGAAATTTAAATTTTAGGGGGAAAATGTGGATAAAGAGAAGTAATATTAATATTATTTTATTTTTTTTCGTTGTTGGTATTATTATTATTTCTTCTTTTTGTTTCCGGGTTAAGTTAGAATAAGGAGAGATAATTATATAGGTGGAAAAGGTACATTGGAGTTGTTTTGGAGCAGAGAATTGGTTGGAGTATAGGAATGAGGATCCATTACAGGGTTATTTTTTGTTTGGTGTTGCACACACTTGGAGTTTTGGCAGAGCCCCAAGACTACCCCCAGAATGAGTACCTTATTAGCTTGAATGGAGATGAATTTATGAGTAAGGTACTGGGTGAGTCAAAGAATAACTTATGGTTTATAAAATTTTATGCGCCTTGGTGTGGACATTGTAGGAACCTTTATCCGGAGATAATTAAAGTATCAGAGCATTATAAAAATAACGAGAATGTAAAAGTTGCCAAGGTAGATTGCAGTGTTGAAAAGAAAATCTGCAAGGAGCAGAATGTTCATGGTTACCCAACCATGAGAATCTACTCTAAGGGGAAATTTATCCGACAATATAAGCGTCCAAGAAGAACTCATACTGATATAATCCATTTTATTGACAAGGGGATTCAGCCAGACATCATCAAGATACAATCATTTGATGAGATCAGCAAGCTCAGCTATGACCTGGTGGGATACCCAATTCTACTTCTCATGTTCAATTCAGAAGTAGAGATCCAGCAGAATTTAGAATTTCTTCAAGAGCTTGTAAGGAAGAATGAATTTGAGATAACCATCGCTGCTACTGTGGATAAGGGAGTCAAAGAGCAGGTAATAGAAAGCACAAAGGACCACAAATTTAGCACGACTGAATTGTGCTCCAGCTCTCCATGCGTCACAATGATTGGTAAGGACAACTTTGCCCCGACCACACTATTGGTAAATGATATAGAGTATTTGATTAGCTTCATACAACAATACAGATTCCCATTTCTGAATGCCCCGTCCAGAATGGACTTTATTGAATACCTTAACAGTGGGAACCTGGTGGTAATAATGGGAATCAAAGAGGGCGTCAAAGTAAACCAGGATATTAGCGGAGATTTTATTAGTGAGTTTGGGTTAATTGCTGAAAAGGTGAGAAGGGAGCTCTTCCTGCCCTTCAAATTCTCAGAATCCGAGACGAATAGAGGAGTAATCTTCGCCATTGTTGACTTTGTGACGTACTCCTCGCTCTTTAGAGAGTTTGGCATCACTAATTTTAACTTCATTCAGGGATATGAGATAGTAATTGCTGATGGACTCAAGTTCTACTATAACCGCCCAGATATGATGAAGGTCCCTGTACTGCTTCAAACAATTGAGTTGATTTCAAACCGTGATCCCAAGATCCCCAGACTTAAAGCATACTCCATCTTCAACCCCAACACAGTTAAAAGGTTCCTCTACGACCTAAACGTCATCATTAGTGACATTTTCTACAAATCATGGTTCCACGCGATTGCTGTCACCATCATTGCATTCCTCATTGTTGCAGGACTCACCATCTTCTGCTGTCTTATCTTCTTTGGAGACATTGCCGACTCCTACTTACTGCATGATGATACTGGCATGACTGAAATGCAGCATGTGGCGCCAAAAGCGGAGAAAATAAATACTAGAGACGAAAGCCCGGAGAATGAGCCTGAGGACAACAATTTGAGTGACACAGCCAACTTATCGGATGCGGAGCCTGAATTTGCAGAGTCCAGGAAAGAACGTTAAGTCTGCGACTGCTCCCCAGAGGGCCTCGGGGACAAGCACCTTTGAGCTAATTTTGGTAGAGTAGCACTGAGATTTCCTCCTCCGAGGGGTTTTCGGACAGTCCGTCACAGCATTCAAGACCAAGAATGGGCAAAGGAAGGCAAAAGAAGTCGGCCTTGGGCCCGGACTTATCCCAAGCTCCCGCGTTTCCAGTGGACGAGATTACGGAGGACCCGGAGCTCCAGGAAGCAATGGACTATTTAAAGAGTGTGAGAGAAGAGGCACGGTCAATTGTTGTACCCAGCTTGCTTACAGTCGAGTCAGGGGAAAGCGTTAGTGAGCAAGTGGAGAGGCCGGATGATGCTGAAGAGCGAGAAAATTCCCTTAGTTATAGCGAGTTTGACCACCTGATCAACTATAAGATTTCAGAAAGACTGCTATCAATTAGGAGGCACCCGTCATACGAGAAGTGCAAATCGGAGATTATAGAGTACATAAGCCTACAAAAGGAAAAGGCCTCAAGCCTGACGGAGGCTCTTCAAACTGAAGAAACCATTTCTCCCCACTGCTGGGAGGACATTATCCACTCAGCCCAAACCCCATCTATTGCTTTGGGCAAGTGGAACTCATATAACTGGTCTAGCCTACTCGAGTATTTTGCTGGTCAATTTGAGGAAAATCCACTGGAAACATCCATTGTAAATACCAACATTACCTTGTGGATAATTCTTGCCCTCATTTCCCTGCATGTAATTGACTCCTTCAGCCCGCAAGTTTCCTATTGCATGCAAATAATTAAAAGGTTTCTGGAGTCCAATGACTTTTTGAACTTAAGTCAAGATGACCACTTCCGAATTGAAACTATCATCATCATTATTAAATACGTTTATAATCAACACTAGTATAACATTTATTTTAAAGCGTCCATGTGGCTCTCCCTCCTCTCCCAATATACTATCTGCTTCTCTACAAGGTGGGTCCCTATAATGCATGGAGTAACTAACAGACACCAGAAAAAAAAGTCTGGATTAGCCACATAATAGAAAGTACCATATCCAAGTGTCATTTTTTTAAATCATGCAGATTTGTTGGAAATTTACAAGTCCAACAAATGTATCAAAGTCTCCATCTCATCCCACCCCACTCCACTCCATCACACCCTACCCTACTCTACCCTCTCCCCTTCCTCTTCCTTCTCCTTTTGCGTCTTGATATCAAGCAGTATCATTGGGGACAATAGCCATTTTGCCTCCCTTTGTGCTAAATTAGGATTTTCTGTCCACAGCCGGGCGGCCTCGAGCTAATTTCTCCGGCATTCACAGACTGTACCTACTTGGTCGGGTGCTCAAAGGCTTTTGGCGCCACTTCCCACTAATTTCCTCGAATTTGCCTTGGGTGTACCTTGATTTTTGGGAAATAAGCTTTAATAAGAATTCGAGTTTGTAGTTCCGAGATCCCGTACATTTCGGACGCCAGAGCTTTTCTAGAGAGACTGAGCCAGGGCAAGACGAGAGCTGGACTGACAGCAAGAGGAGACATTGAACCAGCTTGGAGAGTGATGGATAGAATTTGGAATCTAGTCCAGTCGCGTCTGGAGAAAGGCGACTCCTACGATGCTTACCAGCTACTGATTAGCAGGATATCTCGGTTCAGTCCAAAGGATGCAGTAGAATTTGGACTTGAAAAGGCAAAGTATTTTGATGAGTATGGATTTAATGAAATAGCCTGCCACGTATGCACTAGTATGATTAAAAAAGCTAGAGAAGGGAATCTCCAGATTGAGAGAAGCCAATTCGACTCCATAATGCTCATCCTGAGCTCGGGAGGCCCCTCAAATGGGAAAGGAAAGCTTCTAAATGATACCCTTTTGTGGTGCAAAGACCACGAGCGGGAGAATGCTGAATACATTAGTAAATTACATGTTTGGGCCTCCAACTACTACTTTACGCACCAATGCTACTCCAAAGCACAGTTACATGTGATATTGACTGAAAACGCTGACCTTTTTGCCAACATCCTATTCGAATGGAACAAGAAAGGCTACCGCTCAGAAAAAGATATCTTCCTCCTTAGAGCTGTTTTAGTGCTTCTCTCACTCCAGAAAACCCACTTGGCGCAGGAACTACTCCACAAATACTGCCAACTACTACTGAACGGAAACAACAACCTACCATCTGCTCCAGTACAAATGGCATATTTTGTTGTCTCCGCCTGCCAACTTCCAGACAAAAAAACCGCCATGCACTTTTTTGACATGATTAAAAACAAGTACGCCCTGCTCATTAGGCGGGACCCCAGTTTTGGCCGGATTATGGACAGAATTGACCAAATCTACTTTAACAGACAGAAAAACGCATCGTTTAACATGCTATCAAGCCTCCTCTCAATGTTCAACAACGACAACCATTGAAGAAAGCCCAAACTCCCAGGAACCATATAATCCCGAAACCCACTAACGTCCCAACCACCTCCCGTTTCTAAATTTGCATATAAACACACTGACACACATGACTACTACCCTCTACTATTTTCCCGCTAATATACATATATATACGTGGGTATACAAGTCTAATTGCCAAGCAAATAGTAAGATAATCTAAATATAAGGGGTGCACGAATTGCAGCTTTGAAACTCTAATAATCCTAAATATCAAAGAAGTTGGGAGATCTATTCAGAAGACTCAGACCCCTTGTAATCATTACCGAGGAAGAGGGTATCATAAGCAGAACTGGCTTATTAGGTCTTGTTTTCATCATGATAGATCTTCTCCTTGATAAAATACTTTAACAAACACATCCTAATATATACTAGAACGAACTAGCTTTTATATAATATTCAAGTCCTAAGCCAACTGGACCGTATCCGTCTGTTGTTGCTGTCTTTAAAAACATTATAGCAATATTCTTTATACACATCCTCTATAGCCAGTCTGTGAAGCTGTTTGTGTGGATGAATACATCCTCGTAGTTGCAGAATTACCATGAAATGATGGTTTAATGATGTAGGGGGGAGGTGGAAGAAGAAGAGGATATGATTGTGCTAGATAAATTAACAGAATGTGAAAAGATTGTTGTTCAGTAATTAAAGGTATCATCATCTTAGTGATAATAAGAGCCCAATGCTTGAAAATCAAGCAACATCACCACAAAAATCTCTTCCAGAGTGTTCTGAACCAATTTACCTCGCTCTTGAATCAAGACTCCTCCAAATCTCTAAACAAAAGAAAAGGTATTAATAATATTAGTAGAAATTATATACTCACTAACTTGGCAACTATATAGCACGCTCCAAAATTGCTAGAAATTGAAATAACAATTAGTGAAGTATCTCTTACTTTGGACTTCATATACAAACACATAACTCTAACCTAGATAAATACATTTCAATTAACTATATTGCCTGTCAAATAGCTTATACTGCCAAATTCAATAAAGTCCAAAAACCAAATAATCCTTCATAACATTCTGCCCTCCCATTTTGTGCCAGCATGAGTACAACATCGCAAAAATATAAATAGCCATAAACCAAATATCCGATCATCACGTCAAACCCCAGCAATGACTTTAACCAATCCAGTCATCATTAAAAAAAATCCAACACCCTCCAGAAACAATCAAAATTAAAAAATGTCGTAGAAAAGCACCTGAAGCTTATCATTATTCATATCTTCCCGCCAAAAGACACAGACATAAAAAGGACCCGCCCGGTCCGGGTATTTGGTTTTCAAGTACGGGTTACGAGGATCGAACTCGTGATCTCTCGCGTGTTAGGCGAGCGTCATAGCCACTAGACCAAACCCGCTACGTTGGATTGGTGCGGTAGTCACGATTATATTACTTCAGAAAGGCAGTAAAAGTCTTAATTTTGGCAGATATACCGGGATAAAGTCCGCAGCAGTTTGGATTTCCTTCACCGCCAAAATATTTCTAAAGAAAGGCTTGAAAAAGCAGAAATTCAGTGAATAGGTGATAGTATTTTTGCTTAGTCACTCATTAATACATTCTGAGCGTTTAGTTTACTTTAATTAAAAAACAATCACTCACATAGACGCATTCTCTCCTCTGCAGGGCTCCCTATTTTTTTTATACCCCCCTTTCTCCAAATTCCAATCCATACACCAAATCCCAATATTAGTGGATCCACAAAAAAGAACTACTCATGTTTATGCTTAGCTTTCTATGTCTAGCGACCAACATCGCGGTCACGTGTTTGAGTGTTGTCACATCCGTGACCCACTCCCACTTTTTTCCTGACCCTAAAGATAAGTAACCCCCATTTGCATGTAGTGGCTGGCTTTTGCCACCGAAATATCTTCCCTAGTCCTTTTCTCTCCGTCTCCCCACTCCCAAAAATATAAAAGTTTTGGCGCCAAATTCATGCATACATGCAGGACTGCACAAATGCAGTATAATTGCGAAAAAAAGATTATTTCCCTCCCTCATACCCCCCATAGTAAAGCAAATATAATAATATTAATATTATAATTATAATATATATGTATGTATGGTGTGTAGATAGATATTATTATTAGATATTTAAATTACAAGACTCGAAAAATATTAAGTTAGATAAGGAGTTGGGTTCCGTGGATGAAAGAAGCATTACTTTGAAATATATTAATTACGAGAAAAGTGAATTTCATTTGACATTTGATTGCAAACAAGTTTTGTTAAGAGGTTATATTAGCAAGAGGCAAAGAAATCAGTAGATTCAAGCCCATAAATATTTATATGTATGTATTTGGGCATATATAGTATTTTATAAATAACTCCTTATGTGGATAAATTAGAATAAAAAAATGCCAGCATTATTTTCATTGAACTTTAAAAATCAAAATAAGTCCAAGCAGGAGAGTGATAGTCTGACAAATGAGACAAAGTTAGAAAAGGTGGAGATTATGGAATCTGATTTTCAAATGAACCCAGAGAACATGAAGTTGGTGGTTCAGAGCGATCAACTAAGAGTGGGTCAGCCAGAAGTCTCAAAGGAGAAGGAGGAATCAAAGAAGGACTGTATTCTTTTTTCTTCGGATACGTTAAGTAAGTATCAGCAGCAGAATTTGAAGGCTATGGATCCTCTTAACTCCAAGTGGTATGGAGAATTTGACAGAGAGGGGCGTATTTCATCTCTCGGGAGTCATGGGAATATGAGGGTTTTGGCAGGAGATTCACTCGCGCTGAGACTTTACAGTGGGACCATCCAGGGAGAAAGCTTTGTGATCACATTGGAGGATTTCTTTGGGAACATTAAGGTGATTCCTCCTAAAGAGACGGATAATATGGGGAATTTCTACTGGGAACTAGAAATTAATGATCCGGGCTCCATCCAAATAACAGTTTCCGTTGTGAGTCTTTTCAAAGAGGGGTCCGAGGAGGCAAACAAGCCTAATCGCTCTTTGGTAGGCAATACCATAATAGTAGAGCCAAAGCTCTATATTAACAAGAGCTTTGTCCCAAGCTCAGGAATTTGTATGCAGACTATACTAAGTCAATGCTTAGGTAACATACAAAATTGGAAGAGACGTCTTGAAATTACGTCCAAGCTCCATTATAATATGGTACATTTCACTCCACTTCAGATATTTGGTCAGTCTGGGTCATGTTACTCTTTGGCTAACCAGAATGAAATATCTTCGTTGTTCTTCAACAATGAGTTTGATCCATCACAGCAGTCCTCTAGTGAAACTGGGACTGGACTTAGTCCAAGCAACCAAAGTGCGGAGCATCCCAAGGACTATACTGCTCAAGAAAAGTACGATCTCCTTCAGAAAGTTATCAAGGAATTGGAGGTTGACTTTGGGATATTGTCCGCCTGTGATGTTGTACTGAACCACACAGCAGATAACTCTCCATGGTTGGTGGATCATCCAGAAGCAGGGTACAATTTGGACAATTCTCCTCATCTAGCAGCAGCTGTTGAGTTGGACAATAAGCTGCAGGAGTTCTCTAGAAACCTCTACCATGGAAAGTATGTCAGTTCCTATGGAATTGACAGAAACATCAACTCCATTCAGCAGGTTGACTCGGTTATCTCAGCTCTGCGGACAGAGGTGATTAATCCATTCAATATAAGGGAGTTCCTCACTCTTGACATCCCAGGTATTTCCCGTAACTCCAGGATTGATGGTTCCTCTCCTAAAGTTTTTGAGAGCAATCAGATGAGAGAGTTTGATGACATTATTGAGAGAATTGACCCGAATGATACCATTGAAAACAAGCTGTACAATCTCTCTCTCTGCTTTTCCTGTTCCAGTAGATCCAGGAAAATCTTGATACCCTCATATATCCTTGGGAAAATGGAATTATTGAATCTTCATGACCAGCTGCTGGGAAATATCCAGAACAGACTATTTGAGTTTGCAGACCAAATCTCCAACAGTATCTGCAATTCAGTTCGAGGTCTCGTTGTATGGGAAAGAGTTGAGTGTCAAAAGGGACCCATTGGACTGAATCACTGGGAGGCCCTTACTCCAAGGTACTTTACCCCTATTGTGGACTCCTTTGGGAAAACTCACTTCCTAGCAAATAATGGATGGGTCATGGGATGGAATGCAAAGGAGGATTTTGCTGCTCCTGGGTCCTTTGTTTACTTAAGGAGGGACTTAATTGTTTGGTCAGATTGTGTTAAGCTCAAGTATGGTAAGTGTGAGTCGGACTCTCCTTTCCTTTGGAAGTGGATGTCCGACTACTGTAGGAGCGTAGCAAATGTCTTCCACGCCATTAGGCTTGACAATTGTCACTCCACTCCACTACATGTTGCAAAGCATATGCTCAGAGTATGCAGGAATACCAGGCCGAACATATGGGTTTATGCTGAGCTTTTTACGGGGGACTATCAGGTGGACTTGGAATTTGAGAGAACTCTTGGACTGAATGCTTTAATCAGGGAGGCCATGAGAGCTGAGACTCCTGGAGCTCTTGGAAACTATGTGAGCAGTTATAGTAGTGCACCAATTGGTGGTCTCTCAACAATACCGAGTATGTTCCAAACGGTTAATTCTGAGAATTTGGGACAAGGATATAGCAAGGAGGAGCTTCTTATTTCTCTTCCAATATTACAAGGAGCAAAGCCACTAAAGAAGCTTCCGTGTCCAGCCATATTTTTTGATTGTACTCACGATAACGAAACTCCCTGTGAGATTAGAACACCGATTGATACCTTACCAACAGCAGCTTTGGTTGCCTCAGCAAACTGTGCTCTTGGGTCAACTAGAGGCTTCGATGAGATTGTTCCCCACAACATTAGTGTAGTCTCAGAGAGACGTCTCTATCAAAACTATATAATTAATGTGTGTGGAGGTGATAATGGGACTTCTCTTGGATTTGGTTATTTGATGAGTCAACAGGATCTTCGAATAAGATCTAGATCGAATAGTTTTGGCCCATTTAAGAAGCTTTCAAGTAGTTACTTAACAGAGGTACCGACAATCAATTGGAATTTTGGTGAGATTAAGAATAATAGCTCAAATATTTCAACAGAGTTCACAATTGAATGGAGACATCCAGCAGAAAGGGTTGAGATTCGTGGTGACTGGGATGATTGGAAAGAGGGGATCCAGCTTGAGAAGCATCCGAATGGCAACTTTATTGCAAAGCTCTTCATTAAATTTGGAGCCAGTCCAGAGATGACCCAGACTGCAGAATCAGGAGGTCAGAAGTCCTTTAAGATTATCTATCCGACCAATAATCGGCTTCAATATGAATACAAGTATATTGTGGATGGGAATTGGATGCATGATCCCAACCTTCCTTATACTTGTGATGATAAAGGAAATACCAATAACATCATCACTCTTTTGAAGAGACAAAGATCAATTGCAATGGTATCTAAATGGAAGCATGGAGACAGGCTTCCTGGAATAATGAGTGCAAGAAAGACCCTGAACAAGTTGCATCAACAAATGGCTCAATTTGGATTCAATGAGTCACATATTCACTATATTACCCAGGATATCATAATGGTGCAAAGGTACAACCCAAAGATCCAGGAGAATATCTACTTTATTACTCACTCCTCCTTTAGTAGGGACAAGATAGACCAGACTCCTGGAGAGATTACCTTGGATGGATGTATTAAAGACACCATATTTGCTGGATCCTTGTTTGTTCCAAACTATACATCTGTATACAGGAACGACAGTAATCGTATTCACGGTCTGGACTCGGAGCTCCACAAGTACAAGAGGTTGGAGGAGATCTCGAACCTCTCATATGATTCTGAGAGGAATGTAACCACATTAAGCTTTCACAGATTTCCTCCAGGATCACTGGTAATCCTTCATACAATTAGACACAAAGGATTCAGTGTAACCCAAAATGCTCTATTAGAATTCTACAGGAATATCCAGCAGAGCCTTCCAAGGGTTCTCACGAACTGCTTGGAGTCTGACAAGTGTCATCCATCAGATGCTATAAACTATATTTTGTTTAGCTGTAATAATGAGGAGCTTGATCGGAGCTCAGGAAGAAGAGGAGTGTACAATGTTCCAAATCATGGGGATTTGGTGTATTCTGGGATTTATAGTTGTGTTCATGCTTTGGACTCAGCAAGAAAGACGGATGAGAATGGTAAGAGTCATCCTTTTGTAATGCATCTGAAGCAAGGATCTTGGTATATTGATTATACAATACAAAGGTTAAGAGAATATAAAGGTACTGGATTTAATGGTCACAAAAAGCCATATCCGAGTGATTTGGAGTTATTAGAGTCTGAGGAGATTCATCCATTATCAGAATTAGCTGATTGGATTGAGACCCAATACTCTCTGGTTAACATAGTTGCCAATATTCCCATTGAATACATTGTTTCCTATATAGACATAATGTTCTCATCAATCTACAGAAACATACTCTACTATATTTTGAATATAGAAAAGAGTGGAGTCCTTCTTGAGGTAACTCCTAGTGAGATTTCGGATTTTCTGCTGAAATTGGACCCTTTATATACTCATCTTCAGCTAGCAACCTATCAAGTTTACTCTTATGTACCATCAGCTCCATTGATTTGGAGGTCCAAGATCCCCTCAATTTCTGCTGGTCTTCCTCACTTTTCCACAGGGTTCATGAGAAGCTGGGGAAGAGATACCTTCATTGCATTCAATGGGGTTTTGGTTTCATCCAAAAGATATGAGGAAGCAAAGCAGGAGATACTTGGGGTTGCAAGATTGATGAGATATGGACTCATCCCAAATTTGGTGGATTCTGGAAACAGACCAAGATACAATGCAAGAGATGCTACATGGTTCTTTGTGAACTCTACCTTGGAATTTTGTATCAATGCTCCAAATGGACATCATATTCTTGATGAAGATGTGGAGCTTAGATTTCCTGTAAATCTGGAGCAGGAGCTAGCCAATTGCAAAGAAGCCTTTGATTGGCTCAAGGTTAGGTTCGACTATACCCAAAACCCAAATCTATCAAACATTAGAGTGTTAAAGCTCTCAGATATTATCCAATATATTATGACCAAGCACGTTGTTGGAATCAAGTTTAGAGAGGAGAATGCAGGGGTCCAGCTTGATGAGCAGATGACAGATCCAGGTTTTAATGTTGAGATTAATTGGGATCATTCTAATGGCTTAATTTTTGGAGGAAATGTTCACAACTGTGGGACCTGGATGGATAAAATGGGTTCTTCATCCAGAGCCAAAAATAAGGGGATTCCGTCCTCCCCAAGGGATGGAGCTGATATAGAAATCATTGCTCTCTTATACTCGAGTATAAATCATCTAATAAGTCTGCACAAATCTAACAAATTCCCTCATAAGGGAGTAACCCATCCAAGATCTGGATATATTTCCTATTTAGAATGGTCAAATCTCATTAAAGCAAACTTTGAGCGTTGCTTTTATATTCCGTCAAATGAAACCAGTGAATATTTGGTGGACTTTAAGATTGTCAATAAGAGGGAGATCTACAAAGATACGTTCAAATCCACTCATGGATGGACTGACTACCAACTTAGATCCAATATTGCTGTTGCTATCGGAGTTTCAAAGGATCTTTTTGACCCTGATCATGCCCTTAAAAGCATCCAAGCTGTTGAAAACTATTTGTTTTCGCCAAATATGCTCGGAATTAAAACTTTAGATCCATCCGACTATAATTACAGACCCAACTACGATAACTCAAACGACTCAGATGATTATAAAGTGGCTCATGGATTCAATTATCATCAAGGTCCTGAGTGGGTCTGGCCTATGGGACATTTCCTAATTGCAAAGTATCTACTCGTGAAAGAAAAGAACGAGAAAGTTATCGGAACAGAAAAAGCTACCAAATTTGCAATTTCAGAAACCATGAAGCACCTTATTAATCACAGGAATCACCTCATCTCAGATCAATGGGGATCTCTGCCTGAACTTACTAATGACAATGGAACTCTTTGCAAAGATAGCTGTTTTGCCCAAGCTTGGTCTATTGGAACTATTTTACACTTTCTTACATTTATCATGCAGGGAAGGTAAACATATGAACATTTCCAGAGTCATGCCTACTATTTCTTTCTTTCTTTGCAAACACAACTATCTATATCATCATTCATAAATATTAACACAAAATGTATCCATATTTTCATCCATCACATTCTAATAACTATTCTAGACTTACAATAAAATGAAAAACCATGGATAAATAATAATCAAGTATTTTTTGCCCTGTTTTGCTTTTTTAAAGCAAAAAAACAAATAACTTCACTAATAAACTTATTTTTTACCTTTTTTTATCATCTTGACTATTTCTAAATTGCGCCAACATGTAATTTTCATTTCTTTTTTTGACACGTAATCGTTAATATAATTTGCATGTGGCCAAAAAAAAAAATAAATCATTAATTTAATTTAATTTAAATAATAATATTATAATTTGGTTGGTTGAATAATATCTACAAGATTTTAGTTTGTTAATATTTTTACTTTGCAGTTTTCGTTTTTTTTCATCTTATTTTTTAAAAAATCTCTTGAATAATTGGTGGAGAATCATATTGCTGTGATGTTTTTTTTCAGGGTGAATTAAATGGTTATTTTGCAGTGAGCAGAGATTTTCAGATAAGTATATTAATGCATGCATTTATGTATGCATCGATATATTAAATAGCAAAGCATTATGAGTGAGTTTATACCAGGAAAGAGCGAGAATATTGATGAAATTATTCGGTTCTACGAAAAGAGTAAGTCTAGTGTGAAATTGAAATGGCTGGTTCACTATTTTGATTGTTGAAATAAAAAAAAGTCATACAATCCCAAAAGAAAACGGTAAGTTTTAAAACATGACAGGCTATAAATATATATATATATATATATCCTTTTGAATGACAATCTTACTAATTAAATGTTATTAATTTCTGGGAGAAATGTTTAGAATCAAAGCTTGTTGAATGAGAATATAAGGTTAAGAGCTAAGCTAAGAAGTGAGTATCTGAAGCAAAATGACGAGATATGTGGAGGTAGTTCCATGTTTTCAACTCCTCCACAACTTAGTCAGATAAGAAGAGTAAAGTTCCAGCCAACATTGTCTCCGATTGCGCAATCTCCACTATCGGATGATCCAAATAAGTCATCCCCCAAAGTTGAGAGAGAGATGAGGAGTGTGGAGACGCAGACAGATTTGATGGATTGGAGGATACAATCAAGAGTTTCTGAGGATATAATACAGGTAAAGTCAAAACAGGATCTCAAGGATGAAACAGGGAACCAATTTGAGTTGGATGAAATCAAAAGTGTGGGTGAGGGTGAGGTGGTGGTAAATATTGATGATGGTATGATTTGTGGTAGATCTGAGAGTCCGGATCAGAATTCTAGGGTTGATGTTCAAGAGAAGGATACTCGAATAAGAAAGTATTCTCTTAGGGAGAATTCGAGATTAATTACTTATACGGTTCCTTCTTTGAGAGTAAAGTTGAGAAGAGATACGGAGAAGCCAGAATACAATCCATTTAAGACACATAATTACTTTAAGCCTAGGAGAAATCTTAATTAATTCATATTTTAAAAAAAGGTGAGAGAAAGTTGAGCTAATAAATAATTTGAGAGTCCTTTTCAGAAATGTTGAGAGGAAGCAGCATATTTACATATTTGTTCTTGGATATAGATTTGAAGAATTCTGGATTTTTCCAGGAAACTCCATTCTTTTTAAATATTAGCTCGGGTTCATCCTTGTTGGAATAATGGGGATCAACCAATAAGTATTGGACATTGGGATTCAAAGGATAGAGTGGATCTTTCGATATTTGAACGGCAACAAGAAGATAGGAATAATCTCCAACACTTAGTATGATGGGTGTTGATACTTTTTGAAAATGATCTGAGATGATATCATAATCTCTAAGGAATTCTTCAACATCATAAAAGTATTTCAGTTTACATGAAATACCAAGATAACCCATTAGAATGAATGAAGCTTCTACAGTTCCGATCCATTTTTTGGATCCAATTTCAAGATGACTATGAGTTGGATCATTCTTCTTTAAGAAATCTTGCATTTCAATAATTGATAGAATGTGTTTATTAGTATAATTATTAAGAAGGTACCAGCTTAGTACCATTTGAAGAGATCTATAAGTACATCCCCATCCACTATCTTTAAAATTATCATGATTATAATGGAAAAAGTAAAAATCACCAAAACATTGATAGATTATAGGTAATTTGGATTTGAATTCTAACGGATAATTTGGATCAGATTTAGAGTTCGTTTTGGAATCCATTTGGAGATAGAAATCACAATAATGATTTGAAGTATAGCTACTTATTCTATACTTGTCATTTGAATGACTGGATTTGACTTGTTTAATAGGTATGAGATGTGGTGAGACCATTTTATCATGATAATGTTTGAGTTCATTAGACTTGCTTTTTGGTACTGGGATTAATGCAAGATTTTTTGTTATTAATGGCATTAATGGGTTAATATTGAGTATATTGGACCAGAGCCTTCTAAGATTTTTTTGAGCAGAACTATTTTCATATAGGATTCCTGTGTTTAATAGGGTGATAGGGACTGAGATCTGTGGTATTTTGAAGATATAGAATTCAAATTCATGATTATTTGAAGTTGAAAAGGGTGAGCAAGGTTTGGAGTAGAAGAAGAGGCTTGTTGGGTTATGGATTCTTTCTTTGATATAATTGCATTGAAGAATAAAGCACTTCTTAATGGTATTTTGAAATGATTTTAATTCTTCATTATCATTTTGGAGTTTAAATAAACAAGCTTGTAGATGGAGATTGATTTTTTGAAAGCACTTTTCATCATTATTAATAATGGTATAAGACGTGAAGAAATGAGGATTTGATGTTTGATTAGAATTGGTTTCTTTGGATTGTAAGCTTTGAGAAAAGAAGACAGGGATTTGAATGGGTAGGGAATTCTGATCAATGTTTGTATTTGTTTTAAAGCTTGTATTGAAATTATAGACAATTTGTGTCTGAACACAGCTATTATTGTTGAAATAAGAGTTTTGCATGACAAGATTTGATTCGATAATATCTTCAATATGAGAGATATTTGAATCCAATTGATTACTATCATGTGAGTTTGTGGATAATAGAGGTAATGAAATATGAACTTGGGAGCAATAGAATATTCCAAGATCAGTAAGACTTTGAATTATTTGTATTCTGGAATCTGGAATTAGATAGTTTGCATTTTGGTGTATTAGAAAAATCTTCAAGGATGAAATGATGGAAAGAATATCAAAATTTGGTACAATTAGTAGATTGGGTGATTCTCCAGGATCCCATAGCTTTCCATATTTGTTGGTATGCTTTTTAAGATCTATATTAATGGTTTTAAGCCATTCAGAGCAGTCTGATTTACTTTGTATGAGTCCCAAGATTGTGAATCCTTTTGGTAGGGTAATTACAATATCTTCAATAAATTCGGAAATTGATTTATCCCAATAGATAAAGTTGAGTTTAACAGCATCTGAGATTATAATGGTGCTTTTATTGGTTGATTTATTTTTTTTAAAGTAACCAATAGCAAAATATTTAGCATTTACAGGCTCACCAATCTCATCTTGGGTTATTTCAAGCTTATTTAATCGATTAAATAAGGACTTCAGAATGTAGATATCAAGGTTTTCCAATTCTTCGACGATATTCATCTTATTATTAGAGGGTAAGTATTTGATGACTACATTCGTTTTATTATTATTATTATTAGTGGTGTATGAAATAGTTTATGTATAAAGAGGGGGGGGGGTGGATGGATGGGTGGGTTGAGGTGAGAGAAAGGATCTCTCTCTCTTTGTTTCAATAGTAATTAAAGGGTTACTGTTGTTGTTGCTGTTGTTTCCCCTCTTGTTGTTCTTCTCTTTAAGAGTATTTCTAATGGAGGTATGTATGTGGGGTTAATGTGATAAATTTCAGTGCATATTCTTTTATGCCAAGATGTTGGATTATGAGTAATGTTGTAGAAGATTAGGTATCAGGTTATGTAGTAAATTTAAATTTAGTTAAAAAAAAAGGTGTCAGACCTGAGGGAGGGAAGGAAGGAGATGAGGATGGGGGGAAAGGGAAGGGAGGGGAAAAAAAGGGGAGTCTCTTTCTTTTCAAAGCTCAGGAAAAAAAAATTACGTGGTGTGGCGCCAACTCGTGCAAGAAATAATTAAAGGGATTTATAATTCGGATTTGGTTGATGTATCTGTAGAAGAGTGTATGAATCCAGATATGAGTTTGATGCATCCAAGAGTGAGTGTGACAGGTTTTTGTATGATGAAATAGATGATTCCTAGTCTACGGAGGATGATAAAGAGGGAGGCAATGAGGAGGAAATAAAATGAGTACCAGAGTAGGAGTGTTTCATGTTGTGATTTTTTTTTGATGGATTGGAATTTGGTGTAGTTGGATGAGAGTGTGTCTCCAAATTGTTTATAAGCGTCATTGGCTTGTAGTAGTGAGCTTTTGTCATGGTTAATAATTTGTTCAGAGTGGTGTAGGCGGTCAACTTGTTGTTTCATGAGGTTTTTCGTTTCAAAGAGTTGGTTTTGTAATTGGGTAGTTTCACGGTCATCGTTCATTCTCGGTTGAAATAGATGTGTGGTATCAGGTCGTGCTTGTACTGTGTGTGTATAATATATATTATAATTCTTGTAGGAAGAAGGAATTCAACAAAATAGTAATAATGTTTTAAAACATTTAGGCTTTTTTAAGAATTATTAAGAGGTAATTATTTTCCCGCCTAATTATTTTGAGAGGGTAAATTGGGGGCGCGGGCTTGGGGGACGCGGGGGTGTGATAAAAGTGAAGACTAGAAACGAAATAAAAGGGGCTAGATGAAAGGGAGAGAAGGAAGGAAGTAAAGAGGAAGTGGAAGTATTAAAGAAAGTGGAATAGCCAAAGTAGAGTATTTGTGTATATAGAGGGAGCGTGTGTAGTATATTTGGGATTGAGAAGGGGTAGTAGGTGTTAGTGTGAGAGGTAGAGGTCAGACGAGGGTTTTCGAGGTAGGTTGGGAATCGGTTATATCATTTCTAGGGTGAGGGTGTAAGTGAGGAGAGGGGTATTGTGGATGATGTTTGAGCCAATGAACCCGACCTCTTCATATTATTTGAAGAAGATAGAGCACTTGAATGTGTTGATAGATTCCAAGAGGCTGGATATACACCGGCTACATGCGCAGAGGAATGAGTTGAATTTGAAAGGTAGGTTTGTATTATTCATTTGGGATGTGTATTGAATGACTTGAATGTGTAATAGTTCGTGAGTTGCGGGAGGAGCTCCAGTATTTGTTAGAGTCGAATAGTTATGTTGGTGAGGTAATAAAGGTGATGGGAAGGAATAAGGTGTTGGTGAAGCTGAATCCGGAGGGTAAGTTCTTGGTGGATGTTGCCAAGAATATAGATATATCAAAGTGTACAACGAACACAAGGTAAGTTTGTAGGATGATGAGTGTAGTATTTAAGGTGGTGGTGGGATTGACTAATGTATTGCTTTATAGGGTTGCATTGATGAGTGATTCCTTTAAGCTTCACCGTATATTTCCGAATAAGGTGGACCCTTTGGTATCCTTGATGAAGGTGGAAAAGGTTCCTGATAGCACTTACGACATGGTGGGTGGGTTGGATGAGCAGATTAAGGAGATAAAGGAGGTTATTGAGCTTCCAATAAAGCACCCGGAGATATTTGAGAGTTTGGGTATTGCTCAGCCAAAGGGAGTATTATTATATGGTCCACCAGGTACCGGTAAGACATTATTAGCAAGAGCGGTGGCTCATCATACGGATTGTACTTTTATTCGTGTATCTGGTTCTGAGTTGGTGCAAAAGTACATCGGTGAGGGAAGCAGGATGGTCAGGGAGCTGTTTGTGATGGCAAGAGAGCACGCTCCGTCTTTGATTTTTATGGATGAGATAGACTCGATAGGGTCTCAGAGGACGGAGGGGGAGAGCGGGGATAGCGAGGTGCAGAGGACTATGTTGGAGCTTTTGAACCAGCTGGACGGCTTTGAGTCGACGCAAAATATAAAGATCATCATGGCCACAAATCGAATAGACATTTTGGACGACGCTCTGCTCAGGCCTGGACGCATCGATAGGAAGATAGAGTTCCCAAACCCGAACGAGGACGCAAGACTGGAGATCCTCAAGATCCACAGCAGAAAGATGAACTTGGTGAGGGGAATTGACCTGAGGAGGATAGCTCAGCAGATGCAGGGCGCCTCCGGGGCGGAGTCCAAGGCAGTCTGCACGGAGGCGGGGATGTTCGCCCTAAGAGAGAGAAGGAAGCACGTCACTCAAGAGGACTTTGAAATGGCGGTTTCCAGAGTCATGAAGAAAGATAGTGACTGGAATATGAGTTTAAAGAAGCTTTGGAAGTAGAGGTGTGGAGTTTCCCTGTGCTTGGTCTTTTTTTCTTCTTCTTTGAGGGAGAGGAGACCGACTTAGCCTTCTTTTGCTTGCTTGACTTTATTCATTTAGCCAGTATTAGGTACTTATTAATCAGTTTAAGCTAGTATCTATTTCGTATATTTGAATATCCCTACTATATGCATGTATGCATACGTGTTAAAACTAAGTATGGGTTAATTATAGTGTAATAGTGGTAAGACTTGGAGGGAGTGAAGAAAGAAGAAAAAGTTAAAGTAGCAACTAAATAAGAGCTTATGGTAAACACTATGAGTAGATGTGAATGATACAAGTGATCAACTAGTAGTCATTCATAGTTTGTTCGTCATCAGAATGGTCATTATCTTGCATCACTTCGTCCGGATCAGAGTCTTCATTGGAGAAGAGGAAGTCCAGATTGTTGGATGTGTTTCCTTGGATAATATTAACAAAGTGGACTCCATTCTTGTTAAACTCAAAGAGTAATCTAAAGTAGTCATTAATGTCGACATTGAATCCTCTCTTGGCAGAGAGACCAGATTCCTCTAGGATCTTGAAAATGAATGATTTGAAGGGCATGTCTCCAGCAGGATTTTGGTGATGAATGGAGCACCAGACCTTATAGTTATTCTCCAGTATATTAAGCGTGGTGCTATTGTTAAAGTTTGCTCGAATGGTCTTCTTTTTGCGAGAGAAGCAAATCCTCATGAGTCCATCCCACTCTTTAAAGTTAACAGAGACAGGTATTTTCTTTGGCTCAAACTTAATAACCATGGAATTAACTTTTGGAGGAGGGTTAAAGCTTCCAGGAGCTACCTTACAAACTCGAGTAACCCTACTAAATAGCCTCGTATTCACAGATAATCTGCAATAATGCTTGTCACCAGGCTCAGCCAAGAGACGAAGAGCAAACTCCTCTTGAAACATTAAGACTGCACATCTATACTTATTCTGCAGAGATAGCAGTCTGAATACAAAAGGAGAGGAAATCTGGTACGGCAGATTTGCTGTACACACATCAAAGTCACCCAGATCACTCTTAAGAGCGTCTCCCTCTCTAACCTGTAGATTACTGAAACCTGAATTAACTGACCTCTTCTTCACCTCCGCAACCATTCTAGGATCAATATCAAAGGCAACCACCTTTCTGGCCAGTGGAAGCAACCTCATTGTCAGATTACCCGTACCTGGTCCAATCTCTAATACAGTATCGGTCGGCTTAATATCTGCAGCTGAAATTATTTTGTCTAAAATACCTGTATTCTTAAGAAGATGCTGACCCTTCTTCTTATCCAAGATCACATTCACAAAGCTTGAGCCACCTCCCCTATCCATTTTAGCGCTATGAGTCTGCTTTTGTATACCCGGCCCACTCTTTACAACCTTTGCCGATAAATCTGCAATACTAACCCTATTGGGCCTATTCTTTGTCAAGTACTCCTTCCTAATGACAACCATTGCATCATATAAATACGAAACTCACCACCTGTACATCCACAAAATAAACCTACCAATAACTCCAATGGTCTGTCCTACTTTAAAAATATCACCAGTACTAAACGAACTCCTCCTGTCTGCACTCTCCCTACCCAGGAAATCAAACAACCTATATATGTACGCTCACCTAAATATCCACTCCTTTCCCTAGCCTCTACTGAAATCTTAAAATTCAAATCTCTATTTTCAGGGCATTAATGGACACCCATTTTTCCTACTGTTTTCTTTGACACGCAAGAGCCCGCTAAACCGTTTCCATTTATTTCCAGGTAACTAATATTTTCAAATATTTTAATTTAAATTATTTATTTAAAAAAAATGGGGCGGACACGTCTTGTCTACGGTCTAATATGAATAAAAGAGGTTTATAAATGAAGGAAAATAGATTTTGGATAAAAGGATAGTTGGAGTGGATTGAAAGAGAGATTTGGCGTGTGTATTGAGGAATCTAGGTTATATAGCAGATTAAAGGAAAGAGATAGTGTAGAGATTTGAGAGAATTCGCAATGGGAGGGCAGAAGATAAAGAAGGGAACTCGTGGAGAGAGCGCAATGTTCATTACTAGAGCGCAAGCATTGAGGCGTCTTCAGGTATCACTGGCAGATTTCAGAAGGCTTTGTATTTTGAAAGGGGTTTATCCTCGAGAGCCGAAAAAGAAGTTGAGTGGATTGGACAAGACCTATTACCACTTGAAGGATATTACACATTTAAAGTATGATCCAATTTTATCAAAGGTAAGGGAGTTAAAGACTTACTTTAGGAGATATAGAAAGGCCATGGGGCGTAACGACAAGACTAAGGCTCGCTCGATTCGAGAAAATAAGCCTATAATTACGTTACAGCATATAGTAAAGGAAAGGTATCCATGTTTTGTGGATGCATTAAGAGACTTGGATGATGCACTTTCAACTTGTTCGCTATTTGCATCACTGGGAGCGGATGATAATCACCAAATTCACTCCAGTATGATTAAGAAGTCAACATATTTGATGGATGAGTTCATGTATCTTGTCTCAGAGCTTGGGTTTTTGACCAAGTCCTTTATCTCAGTAAAGGGATTTTATTTCCAAGCTAAGATACTTGGAGAGACCATTACATGGCTTATTCCACATCAATTTACACAGAAAATTCCGGATGAAGTAGATTTTAAGGTGATGTCCACATTTCTAGAGTTTTATCACACATTATTGAGGTTTGTTAATTTTAAGCTCTATCAGCTTAATAATTTGACATATCCTCCGTCTATTAATACCCAGATTTCCGAGACTGGTGGGAGATTTTTGGCCTTGAACTCATATAATTTGTCCAGAATGAACAATAGTATTCCCTCAAACATTGAGCAAAAGGCTGAAAAGAGACGTATCTTTGAGGGGCTGACCTTTTTCATATCTAGAGAGGTCCCGTTCTTCCCTGTGGCTTTTGTTATCAGGAGTTTTGGAGGCAAGGTTGGCTGGGAAAATGAGTACTCTAGTATTAAGAAGGACGATGAGGGGATCACCCACTATATAGTTGATAGACCCGTCCAATTTCTCAAGAGCTTGATGGATAATCATGAAAATTGTGAGTTTATTCAGCCTCAATGGGTGTTTGACTCTATGAATGAGTCCATTCGACTCCCCACCAGAGCTTATGGCCCCGGAGAAAAGCTTCCTCCACACTTATCTCCCTTTGTTGATGATAGCACCCAGGGCTACATTCCAACCCAAAGACAAGTCCTGGACGAAATTAAGGAGTCTTGTGGCCAATTTGGATCACGCGAGTATTTGTCTGGCGAGGAATCCACACAAATCGGTGATCTTTCTGAGCATGATTCAGATATTGAAGTTCAACAAGCTAGAGAGGATGCATATCTGGAGTCGATTGAAAGGGAGCAATCACTATCCAGCTCAAGTCCTGGATCTGGCCATGCTGACTCCCTAGAGTGCTTTGCCGAAGCTGAGGCTAAAGCTAAAGCTACCACAAACAGGTTGCAGACTGCTAAAAAGCTTGCCAAGAAACGCAGAGAGGATGAGCAAAGGGAGCAGCAGAAAACTCTCCTCAAGAAGAAGCACAAGAGGCTCCTACAGAGAATAGAATACTCACAAAAGATTTCATCCGACAAGGCAGAGAGACTTGAGTCCAAGAGGAAACTGCTCAACATGGAAAGTCACTCCAAGCTTGGGGCTTAATTTTGTGTCTTGCCCGTCTTGTGGGCCCTACTAGGTCATATTTTACCGGCCTGACCCCTCCCCTTGGAGACTCCACAGCTTCCCCCACACACCCCATCTTCCTCTTAGTGTAAACTTATATCTAGATAGAAAGGTACTAATTTTATATTTTCGGTTTATTACTAGTTTGCTTCATTCAACTTTGCACGTATAACAGAATATAAAGTATAGTCTTGCACATCCTGGAGAGACGAACAGTCTCTCTAGTCACAAGATCTACGCACGTCTTACTAAGTATATTGGTAGTGAGAATTCCCACTGGAAGTTCCCAGTTGGCTCTATATAAGAAAAAGAAATCTTTCTTCTTTTTTTCCTCCCTCTAATTCAAAGTGCATGCAAAAATTGTCCTCATGAAATTTTAAGAGGTTTTCCCGCCAAAAGGTAGATCTAGTATCTGTGCTTAATTAATAAGATTTTAAGGGGAAATGTGTGTGTTAGGGGGGGGGGGGTTATAAGTTCTGAAATTTACAGAAAAAAAAGGAT
The DNA here is from genome assembly GCA_027243985.1 of Cryptosporidium canis. Lineage (NCBI taxonomy): Eukaryota > Apicomplexa > Conoidasida > Eucoccidiorida > Cryptosporidiidae > Cryptosporidium > Cryptosporidium canis. The sequence continues at coordinate 13,732 of JAPCXC010000062.1, read as the reverse complement.
TTACAGTATTTCATTATTAATTTATAAGTTCCTGAACCTAAAAGGGAAAGAGTGGTCGTGGGAATTGAGGCAGATCCAGAAGCAAGTATGGCGAACTACAAGAAAAGTCCAGCGTTGTCCGAGTGGAAGAGGACCCCACAAGGCCCGGGGGCTAAAACCGAAAAGGAGGAGAAGGCACTATCAAGTTTGAGACAGCTCTTGGAGGTACAGAACAAGGCAGCAGAGAACAAGCAAAACTTGGAGAGACAAAAGGCAGCAAATGGTTTGATTAAGAAGCAGTCAACTTCGGAGGCGGTGTTTGACAAAATTAAGCATTTTGCCTCTTCTGCCTTTAAGAACAAGGAGTCGTGTGTTATTTCATCCTCTTCTTCGCCAAACAAGCCAGGGAAGATCATCAAGACGCGTCTCCTCCTCAAGGGCCCATTGAATCCCTATGAGCTGGACTGGTGCACGGATGCTTGTCTGTTGCGTTATTTGAGAGGATACAACCTCAAGGTCATTAAGTCCTTTGAGGCATTGGCAAAGACGATCCACTTTAGACGCAAGTACGCTCCTCAGTTTATTAGTCCTAGGAACATTAGTTCCGGAAACAGTGTGGAGGGTTTAATTAGGTATGGCTTAGACAAGGAGGGGCGTCCGTGCATCTTTATGAGAGCAAAGTACAGTGATTCAAACATTGACGTATCTCTCGTGCTGAACTCTCTGTTGTATTCTATGGAGAGAGCATGTCTATATATAGACCAGGTCTCCACTAGTGACAATAAGATTAACTTGATTGTTGATTTTACAGGCTACAAGAGCACGCAGCAGCCTCCAGTTTCCTTGTCTCTCAAGTTTGCCAAGGCCATGGTTGACCATTACCCGGAGAGACTGAACCGGGCCTTCATTATCCAGCCTGGCTGGTTCTTCAAGGCCGTCTGGGGACTGATTAGTCCATGTATTCCAGGAAACACTGCAGAAAAGTTTGTCCTGATCGACCCCGAGTCCGACGGGCCTGAGAGCTTTAATGCGCTCAAATCTTATATTGAGGACAGGTACCTGGATAAGGAGTGGGGAGGATCTTGCGATGAGGTCTTTGACCCAGAGGAGTACTGGGGAAAGGAAAATACCGAATTTGACCAATTCTGTGACTTTTGCCAAAAGAACTTTTACTCGGAGGAGCATCCTATTCCGGTATTTGTGGATCCCAATACCAAGGCACCTGTCAAAATACCCACTGGAGTAGACCCAACAGAGGTGCCTAGACTTGCCGTTGCACTCCTGGATGACGAGGACATTGATCCGAACGAACCCGTAGAGGACGGAGGCCACCAACCCGGAGAACCCTTCAGACCCCTCAACCAACAGCCCTCGGAGGAGATTGAAGAGAACAACGACTTTGACGTCTTGGACGAGACCGGGGCATCTCAGCAATGATGGACTGTCTGACGCCAGCCAGCCAGCCAGCCAACCAATCAATCAACCAGCTAGCCGGCTATCTTTCTAGTTAGAAGGATAGCTATAGGCTCCATAAAAACACTCTTCCCGAGACCATGCTCGAGCCTAACCAACTGTGTCGGCCCTCAGACCAGACCCTCCCTTCCACGGACTATTAATACTCCACCCCAGGAGCAGTAGTTGTCGTCCAAAAGGGGCCAAACAAGGTGGTGGCTTCCCGGCCAATAGAAGTAAGCCCAGCGTAAAACATGTCCAGACAGACATCCATGCATGGCAATGTAAAGTTAAAAGAAGTACTAGCAACATCTAGAGTGGGGATATACACTGGACAGAAATTCCGAGAATTAGTGTGGTATAAGTGACCTTGAGCCTAGTCTAGGAGGCAGACTTCCAAATAAACGTTCCATCTGACCTGTCCTCGAGAGTAATGTTCAAATTTGTGAGCTGCTCATCTCTTACTTGGTCACACTTTGAAAGCAGAGACATTGACGATCTGCCCAGCTCCTCAACCAGGCTACCCACGTTACTAAAATCATTGTTTGAAATCGCCTTCTTCTCTTTCCTTCCCAGTGTCATTAGCTTCTTTGACTCCTCCTTAACGTGAGACCTGAAACCCCCAATAATCTCCATGAACTCACTGGTAATCTCCTCCACTCTGGAGTCATCCGGACCAGAACCCTCCACATCATTATAATTAAGTCTCTCATTGTCACTATTACACAAACCAAGAACTGAAAGAATCTTGTATACATACAAGGCACAGCGTCTCAATATGGGGCCCACAATCTTATCGTCAGGCTTTGAATTCATGTAGCTATTCGCAACCGAGACCAGGGACTGGAGAACCTGGATAACCTCTGGAGTGTTAATATTGTCCCTCAGGAACTCTTCAACCTAGGAAAAAGAAAGTCAGTGTTAGTACATTCATTCATATACATCAATACTCCCACATCTCCCTCTCCCCCTCTTATCTACATCCCATAAAATACCCCATGACGGACGGACCGGCCAACCACTCCCATCCATGAAATAAGATATAAAATGTATGAAAAGGCATCACCAGAATGTGTTCCACCTCTTCAAAGACCACATCCTCTAAAAGTGAGATACCTCCACACGAAGTGACGTGACTACATGCAACTCCTACAGTTTTGCAAGCTCTTAGTGCCTGTAAAAGCTATCTGGAATGTAAAGCTTTAAGGAGTGGAATCTTGCAATTGAATGCTTGTCTGCATGCATGCATGCATGCATGTATATAGGCAAATACTGGGAATGGATCCAGAAATTGGCACGTCTGGGTATTAAAAAAAAGAAAAAAACTGGATGATGATGTGGTGGGAAGGGGGAGGAGGAAGAAGAATATGAGAATCAAGTAAGAACTTACCTTTTCACTGGAAGATTCAATGGCGAGTCTGAGCTTCTCCTCCTCCATGTCGTGTCTTAGTGAGTTATTCAAATAAGACGTCCTGAGACGGGCTTTGACATTGGCAAAGAAGTTAACAAATATCTTATCGACGGCAATGGCCTCCTGCAGAGATGTCTCAGGCGAGTAGTTCATTGGAGCATCCCACTTGTGAAGTAGAAAGAGCATTCGGACATGTCTTGGAGAAGTCTGCTTAAGGATCTCCTGAATGGTTGTGAAATTCTTTAGGCTTTTGGACATCTTGGACCCATGAATGTGGAGATGACCCGAATGGAGAAAGTAATTCACCCATTGGGTCTGGTCATAATGGGCCTCGCTCTGAGCAAGCTCATTGTCGTGGTGGGGGAACCTCAAGTCAATCCCTCCACTGTGGATGTCAATAGGAAAGCCCAAAGTGTTGGACGCCATCACAGAGCACTCAATGTGCCAGCCCGGCCTGCCTTTGCCCCAAGGACTGTCCCAAGAAGGCTCCTCAGGCTTGGCCTTCTTCCAAAGAGCAAAATCCAAAGGACTCTTCTTATCCTTAAGATGCTCCCCAAGCTCACCCTCGCCCTCCAAAACCCGACCGACATCCGAAACACTCTTTGGCTCCATCCTACCATAGACATGCTTTTCATCCGCTCTAAAGGCTTCCACATCAAAATAAACACTTCCTTCCGATTCATAAGCAAAACCTCGAGATATTATGGTAGAAATAAAGTCAATAATCTCTGGAATAAACTCCGATACTCGTGTAATAACATCAGGCATCTTTACATTCAAGGCTCTCATGTCATTGAAAAACTCCTGCTCGAATTCTCTTGCCAAATCCAAAAAGTTGACTCTCTTTTGCTCATTCGACCTCTTTATAATCTTATCATCAATGTCCGTAATATTCATCACCAAGTAAACGTCGTAACCAAAATACTCCTCCAAAACTCTCCTTATCACATCAAAAGTTACATAATTCCTAGCATGACCCAAATGTGCTGAGTCATAAACTGTTGGACCACATGCATACCAGTTCACTCTTCTTCCATTCACCGGTATAAACTCCGTCTTACCCCCTGTCATACTATTGTTTAGCATTAAACCAGTCGTATACGAACATCTCTTTGATAAGGAACTTGACTCACCAGAATCCACGTTCGAGAAACATCTAGTTGGAGGAATCCAATCAGCCATACCTTCCGCAGAATTTAATCCCATTTCCAAAATTGACAGCTTTTCTTCTATGTATTTAAAAATATATTTATATTCCCTTGAAAATGTACTCCGCCACCAAAACTACCTATAGTGACTGCAATAACCAACCAATATATTATTTATAATTAAAAAAAAGACCTTAACTTCAGTCTAAAACACTGATCTCATCTTGACCATGTACACTTTATCGAGCTCACCATCACCACCCCCCACCACCACTACCTACTTTATCTTTCACTCTAAATCATCTTGACCTTTTTTAATTCAAACATATATACTAATAAATTAAATTGACCTGCCTTGCTTATTTTACATTTAATGGCGTCTCCAGGCTTCCCGCCACTTGCAATAATTTTGGGCCCGGCGGGCTGCGGGGGGCGGAAGGCGGTCTGCCCGGATAGGATACAGATTTGAGGAGGTGGAGAAGGCGGGCGGATGTGTACTTGTGTTTGTGTGCCTGCAGGAAAGAGAAGAAAAAGGGTGAGTACTTTAACGAAATTTTTTTACATGTTTTGGAAATGAAGACATAATAGCTCATTAAAGTGGTCGAGCCTTTTCTTATTATTATTATTCCTCCCCATTTTTCTTCTTCCTCCTGCTACTGCTGCTATACTACTATTACTATATTATTATTACTACAACTCATCTTCTCTCTTCATCGCTTTCCTTCCACCACTACTACCACTAGCACTACTACCATCCCATTTCCCTTTCTTCTCCAGATTGGAATGTGTATTAGTTTGTGTGTTGGGTGATGAAGGTGAAGTCATCGGATCTTTTTGAGAAGGTGGTTATCTTGTCAGATGTGGTATCGAAGAAGGCCTCAAGGGTTTGTGTCGCAGAGGGTTATGTGAGTACTGATGGGAGCATTAGGACTGTTCTTCTCAAGATGTATAGAAAGGATATGGTCGTTAATCACGAACATATCTGGAACGAAAGGAGAGTCTTGGAGTATTTAAGAGACAGTAAGACGCTAACGGACCAGGAGAGGTTATCATTTCCTTTAATGTAAGTTGAAATTCTCACAGGTTCCTAGGTGCTTGAAACAGCATTTCCACACATTGTCAATTCTGAATCCCATGCCGCTTATTTCTTTACTTTTTCTGATTAGATACGATTCTTTGGTGCTGGAGGAGAGTGACACTGGGATTAGCTATATTACAATTGCTCTCCAGCATATACAGGGATTTGCTCTTAATGAGTATCTGAATCGTGGGGACGTCACACTCACAATGCTGAGGAGAATCCTGGTACAGGTATGTTTAAGAAGACGCGTTTAAGGGTGAACGTATTGGGCTGAATTCACCATTAACACACATATCTTTGCTTGAGAATGTTAGGTGGCACAGGGTATAGGCTATTTGCACAGAGAATGCATCATCCACAGGGACATCAAATGCAGTAACATTATTGTTGAGTCTGAGACAGGAAGGGCTGTAATTATAGACATGAGTCTTGCATGTTTTATTGAAAATAAAGAGAGACGGCTTTCGGAGCTATGTGGGTCATTTCACAGTATGGCGCCAGAAATGATTTGCATGGAAAAGCCAAATTATGGTCTGGGGCTCGACTGGTGGTCTTTTGGAGTGATAATGTACGAGTTAATTTTCGGGTAGGTTGAGGTTTAGCTGTTGCTTTTTTTCTCGTCGGAGACATGCTCTTTGGAGACGTGAATTTGAAATGATATGAAACTAAATCACTCCATATTAGAGTTCCTCCATATGGATATCGTCCAGAAGAAAATAGATATCTACTCAAAAGGATTAAGGTATCTCCAGAATCTCTTCAATTTCCTAAGCCTGTAGTGGATGTGAGTGGTGTCTCCTCAAGCTCAGGAGGCCTGGAGGAGGCAGAGGACCTGATTAGGAGACTTTTGAATGCTAGTGAGTCTGATCGGCTGGGCTCGAGAGGGGACGGCCTCCAGGTCATGAGCCACCCCTGGCTTAGTGCATGTGCTCAGCAGAATGGGCTCGCGGAGCCGAGGGAAACCTTTGCTTGAAGAAAATGCATCTGATTAGTCTTGAAATGCGTCTTAGACAGGGATTTCTCTCTCTGGGGGTTTCCTTGTAGATCATGGTGGCAAAGTTCCTGATTTCGGTCCAGTATCTCTTAATGAAGAACTTGATATTGTTGCCAAAGATGGTAGTAGAGATGCGCACAGCCTTTGAGAAGTATCTATTTTGGTCGGGTCCTCTTCCGGAAATCATCCCAAGTAGCAATAGAATTGGGATATGGTGTTCGTCCCGAATTTTAATAATGTCTCGGAGAAAGTTTAGCCAAAATTTAGCCTTGTCAAAGTCTTTAATAGAAATGTAGTCATGTGCCAGGAATCCAATAAGCTTGGAAGCGTCGAGTCCGACCAGCTTTGGACGACTTGGCTGTCTAACTTTGTCATCATCAATGAAGCTTTCTGTCAATATTTCATTGACAACCGATATTCTCTCTCTGATAGGCAAGCCCTGGAGAATGGAGATGTGTCTTGCAGTTAAAAGTGAGCATCTCTTGTTTAATCTCCTGGATGCCCTGTTGATTTCTGAGATTCTTGAGTGCTGATCATCCGAACTAAATCCACCCTCCCTCTGGCATTTTTGACATCTACAAAAGAAATTCAGCTCGCTGCTCCGAATCCAAAGAGGGTCCTGGATGTACTCACTCTCTATATAACATATAGAGAGTGTCTCATTTGGTTGAATTGGTCTCAATGCTCTAAACACTGCAACCGTTCCAATGTAAAATCTAGCCACATTTGGAATGCATGAGTGATCGAAAAATGAAGACTTCAAGTAAAGTGAGCTAACCAGAAACCTCTCTGACCACTCCAAGGGATTCTTCCAAAGCTCAGGAAGCATGTTGATAGACATCTGATTGAACTTTACCACCAAGTACAGTCTGATCCCCTCTCTGATACCTATCCTCCTAGATAAAACAGGGCTACCTTCAAAAAAGTCCCTAATCTCTCTGACAGGTATTTTGCAGCTCTTGGACTCCTGGATACACCTCCCAATATCAGCCTGTGTTCGCGGAAATAGCCTCCCAACTCCTCGAAGTACTCTCTTGTTCATTACACAAATACGAATTAGCTCCTTCCATAAAACGAATGAATAATCCTTTATAGGGTCTCCCATCGCCTGCAGAGCCCAGCACACTGGGATCTCCGCCAGAAGGAGCTCCCCTTTCGAGATACTCGCCTGAGCCTGCCAACTCCTTGAATCCTCAGCTCTACTTAAGGTAATCCTTGGTGAAACGTAATCCAACCTACGCATCCCTGAAAGACGCGCCTCGAAGTCGAGCAACGCCCTGCTAAGTCCACTCCTGGTTCTTACTCCTCTCGTATCACTGTATATCATCTGCAACTCGGATGATAGCCAATCATCACTATCCACTACTTGACGCATCATCTCTACTAGTACCTATCAGGGACCTCCTAGGTTGGCTCTGAACTTAGCAGCTCTAGGATGCACGACTATCCCGAGAAAAAAAACACTCAACCTCCCTCTTACTCTCTCTCTTTCTACATATATATAAATATGTATATATTTATTTATATATTTATATATTTATTTGTTTATTTATTTATTTGTTTATTTGTTTATTATGCTTAAAGCTCATGCTGTCAATCACAGATTAGAGATTGGTTTAGCGGGAACGTCTTCGGCTCGACCACGCCTAGTAGGCCGGGAAAAGAAAAACAAGATTGGCAAGAATAGAGCCAAGGTGGATCCCAGGAAATACTTGGTCAATCACTTTCAGCTGGGTTGGTTGGTTGTCGGTGGGTAGCTCTGACTCACGCGCAGATCCAGTGGATTCAGCGTTTCAGTGGCTGGCTAAAGGCGGAAGGGGAGACTTTGCCCAAGGGGAATTCTTAAAGTCTGGAGTATAGCAAGGAGTAGAATTGGCACTCTAAGGAGCTGCATGGCTGTACATTTGCAGCCTGGAAGAGATGTCTGCAGTTGGAATGCCATCCGAACTGCTCAAGTTTTTTCAGTCAAGACCCCCACTGCCATATATCCCCTATCCAAAGAAAAGACAACACAGAGCTTATCAAGGCCTTGGGGACTTTTTGAGCGAGAATCCGGACATATTTGATAAGACCAATCCCCCACCCCCGGAGCCATACATTGACAAGAAGATGCGCAAAGAACAGCAGAAGCTGGACAGTATTATCAGATACAAGTGTGAGCTGCAGAATAGAGTCCAATCGTTTGATCCCAAAGAAGAGAATCCGGAAGGAAAGACACAGGACCCCTATAACACACTGTTTATTGCAAGACTAAACTATGACACTACGGAGAAAACATTAAGGAAGGAGCTGGAGGAGTTTGGTAACTTGGTAAGTCTTCATCTAGTCACTGATTTGGAAGGCGAGTCGAGGGGATATGCATTTGCGGAGTTTGAAAATGAGGAATCCCTCAAACAAGCATACAGATCACTCAACAAAAAAGTCATTGATGGATGGAGAATACTTGTGGACGTTGAGAGGGGGAGAACTGTTGAGAATTGGCTACCAAAGAGACTTGGAGGTGGGATGGGGAAAATAAGAGGACAAGAAAAATCCACACCAAAAAGATATTCTGACAATGATTATAAAAGTCATGCAAGTGGTCATATGCCACATAAACATAGAGAACAAGGAAATTTTAAAGGTTATTCTCACGTGGATTATAATTCTTCAAGAAACTATGGTGGCTTTGGCAACAAAAAGTTTAAATACTTTTAGATTAGACCGTTTTATTTACTGCTAGGAATTTCATAGGTTCTGGTTAGTTATGCATGTAGCTCATTTTTTTCTCTATCTCTTAAAAACTAGGAGTAATACATTTATTTTAAATATACATGCAATTTTAATATAGCATAATTATTTCCGTGTGTGCATTTATATACACACAAGAATAAAATAATGATGAACACACATATTTCAAAGAGAGAAGAAGGAAAAAAAAGGTCAGCTGATAACAGATTTATAGAGGGAATAAGTTGCAGAGATATCAGTCAGATTAAAATCTCTCTCACATACATACATACACAAACTCACACACACACACTCTCTCTCTCTTTCTTTGTATCGTAAACTGTGATTGGTTGCATGATTTGACCATTAACATTGGTATTGGAGAAAAGCATTGAAGCAATTTCAAGTTACTTAGTGGCATTAATAATAAAAAAAAAGAAAAAGGGAGTAGGTATTAATCAGATATGAAGTGCTTTAGACTAAAACTGAGCATACTGGTGCTCGTTCTTTCAATAATAATTTTTTCAAACTACTGCTTTGGTGATGAAAGTACCAAGGTTGAAAAGGATAACTCAATTACTACAAGCAAATTAAATGGAATAATCTCCAAAGATGAGAAAGATAAAGAAACTCACGACAACAACAACACCAATTCTATAGATAGCAGTGACGCTAATGGAGAAGAAAAGGAAAAGGAGGGGGAGAAAGAGGGAGAGAAAGAGGGAGAAAAGGAAAAGGAGGGGGAGAAAGAGGGAGAAAAGGAGAAAGAGGGAGAAAAGGAGAAAGAGGGAGAAAAGGAGAAAGAGGGAGAAAAGGAGAAAGAGGGAGAAAAGGAGAAAGAGGGAGAAAAGGAGAAAGAGGGAGAAAAGGAGAAAGAGGGAGAAAAGGAGAAAGAGGGAGAAAAGGAGAAAGAGGGAGGTGAAATAGAAAGTGGGATTTCTGATGAGAAGATTGATTCAAACTATGGGCAAGAAAGTACGGAGGGTCAAAATTCTGAAGAAAAGAAGGATGACGAAGATGGTGGAAATCAGGGTTCCATCCATACGAGTATTATGGAGGGCTTGTACAAGCTGGACTACAAGCTCAAGTTCTTGAGAAGAATGCTCAAAAGAGATAAGAAAATGATAATCCAAATACACGCTCTAGGTTATTTAGTTGATAGTATAAAGGAGCAGATCGTGAGGGATGTTGCTGCCTTGAACTCCATTGTAAAGATGGAAACAGAAAATGCTAATGAACTTAACAAGTTACAATCCATGCATGATGACCATGTTAGCAATAAACTGGACTTTATTAAACACGAAAATATTGTTGAAGTTAAAAACTAAAATCCATACAACACTCATCTACACATATTTCTTATTATAATTATTATAGTAATAAGTAATTACGTGGCACGTAAATCTGTGCAGATCTGCATGCAAGCTCGCATGCGATTCCACAATTTATAAACACAATTTACATGTGGACAAAATTTTTAAAAAAAACATGTAATAAAAGCAAGAATGAAGAATTGGTAATTGTGATTGGATAGGAGGGGGAGGAGAAGAAGAAGAAACAAGAATATGTAAACATTAGATTTAGTAAAGTAGGATAGAATTTAAGGTTGATCATTAGCTGTAATGTTTGGGTTTTCTCTGACCATGCATGTTCTTGTTCTGGCTGGGGAGGGAGTTGCCAGCTTTCTTCTTCTCTGCACAGGAGTTACTGTTCTATTAATGCTCAATGGACTTGGATTCACGCTACGAATAGGAGTTTCTGAACGTCTGGATGGGTCAACATTGGCAACAGGACCATCATGCGTATTTGTGTTTGTCCCACTACGGCTTAAAGATCCTGGCTGACTGTTGAAGTTACGTATGGAAGTTGGAACTGTTCTAGAGTTGCTACCAATACCATTTGAGGAAGAAGAGAAAGAGGAAGAGGAGGGAGGCTTGTCTGGGATAATGCCACCCTTGCTGCCAACCTTGATATTTAAGGGTTTAAGTGGTGAGACAACGATGTTCTTGCGAATGCATTGTTTTGGTGCCTCAACATTTGGATTTCTCAGTCTAATGATAATAGCGGTACAGTTGTCGGTTCGGATGCTACTCACTCTGCGCCTCCTCTCGGCCTCACTAGTTATCAAGCCGGCAATCTCTTGCATGCTCTTGTCCTGGTAGGTAGAAATGATGTCAGCAATTGAAAAGGCATCCAGAATATCGCTGACTCCATCCGACATTATCACAATATACGAGTCTCTCCATGGCTCACTGTTTTCCTTGCAAGCCAATTGGCCTGAAGCCCTCTCGTCATCAGTACTACAGTCAAGGTCAGCCTTGTCCGTCTTGGCAGTGCCTTTACGGGACTTGCTAGTTCTCTTCCCCCAGCCAATTGCAAGAACACTTTCTTCGATGAGAGCCTCGGAGAAATATGTCATCTTCTCGTTCTCTATCTTGGCAAGTTGTTCGTCCTCCCTCCTCTTCCTCATGGAATCAATGCTCTCCTTTCTGGGGGGGTTCACCCCCATATTCAGTATCTTGTAGTCTGGAATTGGCAATAAAGCACACCTGGAGAGGTGCATATGGCCCAGAGATCTGCTCATTGAAATACTCAAGCCCAGATCTCTGGCCTGTGAGTATGTCAAATAGGAAGGAATCAGTCTGAGCATCGCGTAATCACCCAAAACCACCCGACCTACCCCGCTCTGATCCACCCTCTGTCTCTCACTCTTCCTATTCAAGCAATGTGGATTAGAAAGATAGTATATTCCATGGTACTTGGGGCCGCTATGGCTACTCGGCAATGGCTCCTTTGTCACCGGGGTTGGGAGATTTGGGAGCCGAATCTCAGTTAGCTCATAACCACTCATCGAAGTCTCATCCCGGCCCTTCTTGCCCGTCAAGCACTGGCTGCCCGCCCCCCCCTTGCTGCTGCTGTTTTTGCTTCCAGAACGCAGACTGGATCTCAAACCAAGTCCCACAATACGCACATCCGGCACCTGCGTCTTCTTATACTGATTAGGTATAATACAGATTGCAGACGAGTCTCCGCAGTTTGCAGTAACTAAATAGTTGTCAATGATCCCAACCACCACGCAAGTTGTCCCAAAGTCCTTGTTCCCAGATACATTCGCCTGAATAATACTATCATGCGCGTGAGAGAACCCCCTATTCATTACGTCAATAACATTTTCAATGTACTCGTCTGTGGGGAGGTCGCGATCAATGCTCGGTATCTCCCTATTCAAGATTTTGGATATGCAATAAGCACCCATTTGAGAGGCAGACCTGCCATAGTGGCCATGCCCATCCAAAACACCAAAGAAACAAGCGTTTCTGGGGTCCTTCACTTTACCTCCTGTCGTGTGAGACATCCACCCTGGGCCGTTTCTTTTTGGAGGCGATGGAGGCAAGTTGAATAGCGGAAATACGAGTGGAAACGCCTCCTCCACGGCTTCGTCCAATGTCATAATATCCTTTGCAGGATCATTAAAAGAAATTGTGTCAAATGTCCCCATCTCTATCAAATCTGCATCCACAGGGTCGAAGTTCCAAACTCCCTTTGAAACCCCAAACCTGTTGGAATTCTTAGGCCTACCACTCTTGCCACTATGCAGCAATCGCCTCTTTTGGTCATCCTTGTTGTCAGGCTTCCTCTGACCTGGCGTCGTCATGAACCACCCATCCTGGTTCTCTCTACATCCTCCCTGAGAACAAGAGGCACCCCAGTCAACTATCCAATCCATTTGTTCAACAGCTAGCTCTTCTTCTAATCTTCAAACACCCAATTGTTTGGGCCAAATTACATATCTTGAATGCTCTGTTTGTTGTTGTCCCAGATAATAACTCTGAGAATATGCAATCAACCAAACAGGACCTGTCTCCTTAAAGTGCAAGGGATAATTTAATAAATTACTTATCAAACGGTAAATTATTAAGACTTTGCTCTCTTGCCTGAATCCTTGACTATCTTACCTTTAACCGTTGACAAACCAACTATTTCCAATGCTTGAATGGTCAATACAACTGCTATAACCACCCAAAAAAGTAGTGCAAACGCCCCCTTTTAAAATCCTAGCCTGAAAATATACCCCTTACAGAAATATCTATCTGGGTATGAGTCTTTATATCACCCACTCGATTCAATCCTTACACCACGCGTATAAAACTAGCTCCAGATCAACAACCAAGACTTGGAATCCCGTGCAAAATTTTCAATATTAATGGACTCTCTGTACTATGTACCAAAATATACACATATGCATGCACAAATGTGTATTTACATGCAAAAATAAATAAGAATATTTATTTTTGTTGATATATTAGCCAAAATTTACTTACTTATATCTATATCGAGAGGTAGATATAGATTAAAGTCCAAGCTCAAGTTGAAATTGGAATTAATGTACTGTATATATCCAATGATTAAAGCCAAAATGCTCGTCCCAGTTCTGAACCAAAACGGCCTATTATTAGGAATGAGTGCTCACCAATTAAGAGAGGACTTAACTCGGGACTGAATCAGTTTAGTTGAAAAAAAACTACGCCAAATTTAAAACCTTGTTGTAGTGTGTGCAAAAGAGAAAAAATAAATAATGACAACCTCAGGGACAACTGAATAACAGAGGATTCCTCGCTCGTAATATCATAACCCCTATTTTTGCGTATCTTATAATTAGATTATATATGCGCCCCTAGTATCGCTCTTAAACCCCCTAAAAAACTACTACCATTACAACCTAGTAATTTTAACTTACTTTTACTCTGACCCTCCTTATAATAGCTATATTGTCATTTTATAGCTTACCCCCATTAGCTATATGCAAAAGGCGCCAACACTCCAAAATGATTTCTTGTAACAAGCTGGCAGGGGCCCTGTGAGCGGGCAAAATGAGCGGCCCTCTAGTAAAAGTAGGTTAAAATTACTAGGTTGTAATGGTAGTAGTTTTTTAGGGGGTTTAAGAGCGATACTAGGGG